>VOCP01072801.1:0-13493 GCA_007922195.1 Podocnemis expansa
TGTTCTGCCTCTCCAAGTCCAAGTTCACACAGTGATCCTGTGTCACAACCTGGAAATACAGTGGGTTACCTAAACCATGGTTTCCTTCATTACCACAAAACTGTACTTCCTTTTCCCAGTTATAGGATCTGATGACCACTCACCAACTTTGAAGAGGTCCAACTTCCTCTGCTTTATCTTTTGCCAGGACTGTGCCTGAGAAGAGACAAATACCCAGCAGGATGTGTTTCAAAGGCACTTAGAGGTTGAAATACAGACCTGTATCTAGTGCCTTTTAAAGAACCAGGGTATTGCTGAACCTGAATAGACCTGCAGTCGGATATGACTGGTTGTTGGCTAATCCAGGAATCCCTCACCCATGTTTAAGAATAAAATCACTTAATTCATATGGAGAACTTGCCATTACAAGATTTATACATTAAACTGTAATTTGAGAGCACAGGATGAGATGGGATTCATTCATGAGTTCTGAAGGAACACAAATGTGATATTGCAGAAGTACTATCTGTGGATTGTAAACTTTCCCTAATATCGACCATGGGATAGCTAATGTAATGCAAATCCTGAAAAAAATTGGATCCTGAAGCATTCCCATAATTATAGTCTAATAAGCACAAAATCAGTATGATGGAAAATGGATGAAAATATATCATCAACCAGAAAGATAAAGATGATTTCTTGGGATAGAGTATAATGATATGCTCTAAAGAGAAATCCTGCCTCCCCAATCCACTCTAATTCCTTGAATGGGTCAAAAAGCACTTGGACAAGAAAGAGCCAGGGGATATAAAGTGTTTTCAGTTCCAGAGAGCCTTCAGCAAGCTCTCTCACCAAAGGTTCTTAAGCAAAGAAAAAGAATCAAGCGATCACAGGTCCATTGTTTCATTAATACCTAATTAGAAGCTTAGAAATCAATCATTCTAATAAAACTTCAGTTTTTAGAACAGAGAAAGTTAAATATTGCTGGGTAAAGGGACCAGTCATCTTCTATATATTAAGACAAGATTTTGTGTGAAGGCAAAAAGTGAGGTGGAATATTTGTAGATGATGTAAAATACTGAAGATAGGTAAATCTAAAGGTCTATCTCCATGCTTAGAAGGTTAGTTCAAATTAACTTAATTCGAACTAATAAATTCGAAATCAGAATGATTAGTTTCAATTGAGTTAATTTGAACTAACATGGCCCCACTAGAAACCCAATTCAAACTAGCATGTCCATGAACATGATTTACTAGTTCGTATTAGGAGAGGGGCCCCAATGGAGATGTGGTAAGATGGTCTCTAAGAAGGGCCATGCCTCCACCCTATATATAGCTAGAGGAATGGAGCCTGGGAGGAAGAAAGTCAAAAAGGCTTAAATTAATTTAGTGGTTAGCTCAAATTAACATGGCTACATGGGGTTCATTCAAACAAATATATTCAAATTAACCCTGACTTCAAAGTCAAGCCAGGTTTTATTGCTTCGAGGTAAGCTATCATCAATTTGATCTAAGGAATTACTTAGTTTGAATTAATGAAAGCCAGTGTAGACATGCATTAATTTAATTTGAATTAATCCTCATTCATTTGAATTAAACGTTAACTGTAAACAGATCCAAACAGGCTACTAAGATTCACAAATGTTTTTCATTAATGTGGGCAACTGCACAACAAAAAGATATGTGTTATTCAGTGTTAATACAAAAGCCTGTATTTTAACTCTCGTGATCCAAATCCGTTCCTCTCACTCAGTCATCTTAGCACTTCCTTCTAGCTGTAGGTTAGGGAACTGCTTCACCCATTACTGTTATTTCTCCCTCTGGTCTAGGAGAGTGGTAATACATCCTCTCAAAGATGGCCACTCCTCGCTAACTCCCAGTACTGTGTCTGAGTCATACAATCCCATGCTTCTTCACTTGTCTTCTTGTTCGTCCTTAGGCTGCCAGTCCTGTGAAAGATCCCCTGCCCTCTTTAGGCTGGGTTTTCCACCCTAAAGTCTTTCCACCTAAATGGTTTTCTCCTGCATTCCTTCTCTTCCTTCAGAAAAACCCTCCTGTATTTTGGGTGTCTTGCATGCTCACACACTCTTGTTGGTTATGATATGGTGTACCCCACATACATCTGTATTTTGTGACTTGCATATTGGACATATCTACCCTTACACTGTAACTTTTTATTGTGTTGTATGTAGTTTGTAATGCACAGTGGTTTTGGAATAGTCATGATATATTAAAAATTACTGGTAGAGTCACATGTCCCATAGAATATCACACATATGTACAGATAGGAAACTCTGTTATGTCAGATCACTGGACAATGGCAAATGGTGGCCTTGAGCCTTTCTTGTCCTGATTCCCCATTTGGAATAATGCCAGGAGTATTTTCAGTGATGTGCATGAGAAAAATAGAATGTGTCCTCTTTCCCCAGTGAGTGCTTGCAAACTTTGGAACTGTTACAGGATGTCCTCATCCGATCACCTACAGCTGCCAGTACTGCTGAACTAAACTTGGTAATATCTGAACATCTTTATCCCTAGATACGTTTGCATTCCAGTCTTTTGTAAAGGGACTGGATGATGGCATCACAAGACATCCATGTTAGCTTCGAAAGAGAGCATCTTCAAGGAGTCCAGCTTTACATTTTTTACTGTTCTAGGGCTGACAGCAGCCTATTTCTGCCTTGTTCTCCTTTCATGTCATGTTGCCTGTTTGGGGAAAATGTAGGGTTGCTTGGATCACTGAAGCTGATGGAAGCCACCACAGCAATTTTGAGTAAGTGGCTTTTAATCTCAGTGAATGAGTGCTATTGCCGCTAGGTGCCCTGGCTTGGGCCACTGACGTTTGGCTTAGCTCCACCTCTATCAAGGCAGCAGAGGTGAAGTGCACTGCTTTTGAAAGCTAAGCTCTGAGTGATCCAAGAGGTAGTATCTGGCATAAGTAGTGATAGAGGCTGAATTGCAAAAGAGAGGCTTTTCTCCCATGAGAAAATTATAAACCCAATTAATATGCTTCCTTTTTCTTCAAATTTGACCAGGTTTGGTTTGATAGAAAAGAGATCGTTGTTCTCTCATAGACTCTACAGTCAGAAGGGACAAATGCAATCACCCAGTCCCACCTTCTGTGCAATGCAGGCCTCAAAACCTCACCCACTCTTTCCGTCAGTAAGCCTCTAACTTATGCCTGAGTTATTTAAGTCCTCAAACCAAGATTTAAGGACTTAAAGATACAGAGAATTCACTTGCAAGTGAATCATAATCCGTGCTATTAAGAAACAACCCCCTCACCCCAAAGTCCCAGCCAATATCTTCTGGAGAAAAATTCCTTCCCAGCCCCAAATAGGGCAATGAAGTAAAACCTGAGCACATGGTCAAGTGTCAACAGCCAGTCACCAAAGAAACAATTCTCTGTAATAATTCAGAACCCACTCCATCTACCCTCCCTTCTTATGCTTCCTGCATACCCACCACCAGTAGACAGAGTTCAAAGATCAGTAAGTTTCCAAATTAGGCTATCCCATCATAACATCCTTTCCATAAATTAATCAAGCTCAGTTATGAAATCATTTTTTTTCTTTCACAACTCCCCTTGGAAGGCTATTTCAGAACTTTACTCCTTTAATGGTTAGAAACCGCTGTCTAATTTCAAGCCAAAATTTCCTGATGCACAGTTTATATCCATTTGTTCTTCTCTCCTCATGAGTTCTCCTGCCTGAAGTCAACTATATTTAGTTGACTTTAATCACCACATTATGTTAGTTTGACTTAATAAAGCTGAGTTAACCCTTAAAGGCAACATTAGGGGTGAGAGTTATTAAGTCAACTTAAGCAAGGGCTGAAGTTGAATTAATGAACTTGAAATTTGACTAGGAAATACCTTAAGTGAACTTAAGCCTGGTTAAGTCCACTTAAGCCTCCAGTGTAAACATAGCTAATGATTCCAAATCTCAGCCTGAACTGTTCTTTCTCATTGGAGGAAACAGGCAGGAAGACATCAATGTTTGTGCTTCTTTTCCCTTCTATTTAATATATTTTACTTTCATATTAGGACATTCAGTTCACTATAAAAACAGATGCAACTCTCCATGAGCCTACACAAATTTACCTTTCCATGTTGGCCATCTCAGACCATGGGTTATCAATAATGAAGATACCGAAGACCTTGGGAATATGCTGGTTTAACTCTATGGAGATCAGCCACAATGTGGGTTTTGTCAGCCATTCTTCATCCACTTTTTTACCTTAAGTGAATCCTCTGTGCTTTTGTCTGAGGGCTTTGACCACTCTCTTCCAATTTGTAAACCATTAAGATATGATTCTATATTAACCTCAAACAGAATAACAAAGATGGGACTAGTGTCTCTTTTATCAAGTATGCTTGTAATGCTTGCACTTACATTTCTCCTTAAAATGCACCCATATTGTCAGGGCAATGCCCTCTCCCAGTCTTACTGCCTGCACCTGGAGATTTTGTGAAGTTGGCTTGTTAATATATCAGAGTCACCAACCTTTATTGGCTCCTTGGGACACTCTTTAAAAATGGGTTCAGGTCCAAGTTCACAGTGCGAGCTTGTTGGTCCTCCTGCAGCTGCTGGTGGATGGTGGGTTCCCTGGAACCTGACAGCTGGTTGTTGTCTGAGCTGCAGTCAGGAAAGAGAGAACAGGGTTACTGTCATCAAGTGCCCTCATGCTGCAGGGTGCAGCCCAACAGCCCTTAGCAGCTGCGCCCAGATCATCTCCCCGCATCCCAATCCATGCCTGGTAGGATATGGCCCCAAATCTACGCAGTGACCATGGTGGCTGACCCCACACTGGCCAGGCCTGTGTTGGAGGCATCTCCCAAGACCACGTGCCATTGCTGTGGGCTACATTATGCCTGCCCATGATGCTGTTAACTCTGGTTGCCTCCAGTCCTCACTGGTTATTGGCCCCCGGCCTACTTTTGTCTGTGTGCTGCCTGCCACATGGTGCCTGGCCCCAGTGCCCTGTGGGAGACCCTGCAGGCCTCCTTTGTCCCTGGGACCTTACCCGTCCCCAGCCAACGTCCCCAGGTCCTACCTCTGCCACGGCAGCCACAGCCCTGCTTGGTTGGGGGTATCTCCTCTGCCTCCACCTCTTCCTCCTCCTCCTGGGGGTTTATGGTTCCTCCTGTCAGGCAGGGAAGAGCTCCAGGCTGGCTGGCACTGGCAGGACTGGCAGGTTACCCCCAGGGTGGTTGGCCTCACCCACATCGAAGGATGTCTCTGGGTTCGTCGAGTCCCCCTCCAAGGGAGCTCTTTAGAGTTATGGGTCACTACAGGGAACCTGGTGGCCTCCTCACCCATGAATGCATGCAGCTCCTCATAATAGTGGTAGCTAGTGATAGTCGCTGACGCCTGGGGCTCCCCTGCCTCCCTTGTCCTGGCATAGGCCTTCCTGAAGGCCTTTATTTTCCTCCACACCTGTTCAGTGCTGTGACTGTGTCCTTGGGCCAACAGTGCCAGGGCGATGGCTGAGTAGACATCCCGGTTCTGGTGTCTCACCCGGAAACAGGAGAGGATGCCCTGTGTTCCCCAAATGCAGAGGGGGTAGAGGACTTCCTTGTGTGTCCACACAAAGGCCCACCATCGCCCCAGTGCTGGAACGCTGGGGTAGGCTGCCAAGCTGCCAGTAGTTTCTAGCACGCTGCCTGGCCAGGGTCAGGTACTTCCTCCTCCCTGGTACCATGCACCCTCGGTGGAAGAAAGGTCAAAGCAGCATTGAATTGTGTTGAAAGAAGCAGCTTCCTCCTCTTTGGCAGCAAAAATCCTCAGTATAAACCTATGGAGACTTTCCTTACCCTGCTAGGACCATTGAGACTTTCCTTCCTCTGCTAGGAGCATTGCCTTCCAGTCAGCTTATGTAGTCAACACTCAGTTATTTTTACTTACACACCAATGCATATGTAACCCATGGGCTTAAAGGAGGAGTGTTTCTTTAAAACTGTAGATTTACATACATGCATGCACACACATACACATACTTAAATAATTGGCTCATTCTTGTTGATACATTAACAAACTGTAGTTAATGCCCCAACCCAAAGTCTACAGTTAAAAGAACCCACCCTTTTCCCCCAATGCTCCCTTCTCTGGAACCAGCGCTTCCAGACTTCCCTGCTATAGCCTTTGGATATACCAATATTGAGCTTGTATTCATATATTAGTCTCTATCCTTTTACACAGATAATTTTTCCTTATATGTCTAAGTGTAACCCCCCTGGGGTTTTAAGGAGCATGGTCCCTTAATATTTTTGCCCTGTGGGAGAGGTTGTGGAGCTGAGGAGGGGGCTGGGGCTGGGGCTGGGGCTGGAGCCGGAGGCCTGGGAAGGAGGAAGAGGAAGCCAGGGAAGACAGAGTGGCTGACCTGGGATGCCAGGCTAGCACCCACAGAAGGACACTGTGCTGGGGAAAGTCACCCAAGGACAGAGCAGCATCCAGTGACTGGCCATCTGGAGCTGTGGGACCGTGAGTACAGCACCTGGCACACAGGGGAGAGGTTGTAGTTAGTTAAATGGGGAGGGTGTCGCTCTGGGTTCGCAGAGAGCGGCAGAAGAGGCATCAGAGGGTTTTTCTTTTGCTGGGAAAGCGCTGGCGCCGAAGACTAGGAGTTGCTGGACTGAACTCTGGACTGGGACTGTGCTGGGACTCCTGAACTCATGGTGCAGAAGCAGAGCTCACGTCTGCCTCCAGCTTGCTCTGTTGTTGAGCCTTGCAGGGCCCTGTGTTAGCTGTTACTCTGTGTTACTGCTGCCCCATCTCCCCTGTTGGTTTCCCCTTTGCACCTCTGTAAATAAACCTTCTCCATTCCCATAATCCCTGCGCTTTCCCAGTGTGTGTGTGGTCACTCTGGGGGTTTGGAACAGGTGCCCCTGGGGCAAAGGGGCTCTCCTTGCTGTATCCCTGCGCACACCCTTTCGCTGGTCAGAGCTGCCTGCAAGGCAGACTCAATCGGGTTACGTGGGTGTAACATAAGAAATCATGGATCTATAGCATTTTACTTAGTATAAGGAAGTAGGTTAGTATTAGTTCTTTCTAGAAACTGTTGATACAAGAATTCTGCAGGCCTTGCAAGAATGACAAAGTCTGTATGCAGTCTCTCTGCAATAAGAAAGCAGATGATGCTTGCAAAGCTAGCTAGGTGAGAGGTTATTGTGGGGTTTGCTGACTTTGATGGAAAGTACCAGACGAGTTATTTTGATCATGTTTTACAGGCAAATAGGTGGAAAACAACATAGAAGTCCAGACAGATGACATTTCTTCAAAGCCACTGCAAACCAACAAAAGTGGTAAATAGGGAGAGGAGAAACGTAATGGTGAGTGTTCCACACACCAAAAACAAACAAACAAACAAACAAACAAACAAACAAACAAACAAACAAACACAGTTCCAGTTCTGCTCCTCAGAACCAACAACCTGAAAGCACCCCAACAATTCTTTTAGGTCAAAACCTATATTTTGGCCAGGAAATATGAGATAATTCAATTAATTCTTAAAGGGTATAATAATATGGAACCTGCAATATATAAGGAAGGGTATTTAAAGCCCTAAAATTAGGAGAGAATGTGAAGCTTCCATTTCATCAGGCCTGAATTCAACTTTCTCAAGAGAAGATCTTCACAAACCCACTCCCTTATTTTCTTTTCCTTTCTTAGCTAGTCTTTATTGTTTTTCCTGACCTAAGTAACATCAGAGTTTTTAGCTCTGCTCTTCAATTGAGCGAATTTACTTCAATGAGACCACAAGCAAATTGTAAATTGTAATCTGTGAGCTATTTTATAACTTTAATAGAAATCATAACTTGTTATTGCTTGCTGTTAATAGTGTAGGATTTCATGGATGCATTAAGATTTACGTTGTTATGTCATTAAGAATTTATCACTTGGTATTCTTATCAATAATATGTTGTCTGCTGTTTGCAGTAAATACTGTTAAAAATAAATTAACTCTGTATACCTCTTCTTGTCCCCTGGAGTGTCTGTAGAAAAATTAGTTTAAGTTTTGATTTATCTGTGGTCAGAGTTTGGGCCAAGAACCTTATCCTTCAAACTGGATTGGTAAAATCCATATTAGTTATTCTAAATTACAAGGTAATTATAGAATCTGTGATACTGCTAGAAGGGTAACAATGCCAGTAAACTGAAACAAAATGCCTCAGAGCTGGGGAAAACAGTGGGCTGTCTGCTCCTGACTCAGCTTCTCCCCTTCCACAGGTCACATGGGCTGTTCTCAGTGCAACTGCCCTGGGCTGGCTGCTTGCTCTTAACCATCTAACCACAGACTAGCACAGAACCTTGTGGATCATGCTCAGACCCACACACCACATTTCAGAAACTTCTAGCTGTAATCTGCTAAATCCATCCAGCATCATTGGCCCAGCAACAGCAACCCAGCCCCACCAGATCTCTTAAAGAGAAACGCCTTATTTAGGCACATGGGTTCTACACACTTGTGTAACTAGACCTTCCCAACCACTGATATGTGGGTGAGATATAGTAAATAGGTTTCAGGTTGTGATGATTTTGCGTCCTATCATAATTGGGGCCATATCTCAGTGGCTAAGAAAATGTCAGCTCTGTGTTATTTGTAAGGCCTATTTGGGCCAGTAGATGGTTAACTTTGTATCTTTCAAGCAACTATGGGTGATAAGAACTTTCATTCACATGATTCCCTTTTATGAGGTGGAGTTAATGTAAGGGGAATGAATCTCTGGGGCCTACCATTTATAGGGGCCAGCATTCTAGGGAACCTAAAAATATAACAAGGGGGCAGAATGCAGCTTTCTGGCATATTTCCTTTAAACCCTCTAGGCCAGCAAGCAGGGAGCTGTGGCAGGCTGTGACTGTTTAAATCTCCAGCCCTGATCATGCTCAGATGCATGCTCAGGGTGCGATCAGCCTGTGGCTGAGTAGCAGCTTCGAGCCCCCAGCCAAAACTTTGCCAGCAAGCCTTCCCCGGTGCTGCTGCTTCCTGGCAGTGAGTCTGGCATAGACGCACTGCATCTGGCAGCAGGGAAAATTAGAAATAGCCAAGGTAAGACATCAGCTCGGCCCAGGGGAGCCCAGAGTGGGACTGGGGGAGGCAGCACAGTGTGTGCCCCCAGAGCTGCAGATGGAGTTTCTGTGCCCCAGAGTGTTCCCCTGGGGATGGGGGTGTCTCTCCCCTCTTGGCTTCTGGGGGGGTGGTGCTGGCTTGTGGGATTGGGGCTATGGAGCTTCTGTGTAACAGGGAAATCTAATGGGGGTTGTGTGCGGCAAGGTGTGGGTGTATTTGAGGAGGTAGATTTGTGTGTGTGTGTGTGTGTGTGTGTGTGTGTGTGTGTGTGTGTGTGTGTGTGTGTGCGCGCACACGCACACATGTGCACACAGCTGTGTGTATGAATGCAATGAGTGTTTATGGAATACAGGGGATGTATGTGTGAGGCATGGTGCATAAGGGTGGGTGTTGCTGGGGGTGTGTAGCTGTATGTGTGAACATTATGATTGTATGTATGTGTATATTTGCAGAACGTGGAGGATTTCCATGTGAAGCATTTTGTGTGTGTGGATCGGTGGGTTGGTGAAGTGGAGTAAGAATCAATGCAATTGGTTCTGAGAAGTGGTTACAAATTTCTACCTGGACTGGGGCCCGCATATCTAAGAAGGGTGCCCAGAACATACGGGAAGAGTGCCCAGAGATTGGAAGAGTTCTGGGGCCTGTTATGAGGGGTGTTTGGATTCCCCTATCACTGTACATATAGAGGAGGAATCAGGATGTGCTATAAGAGAGTGAAGGACCTGGAGTATATTGTTGGGGAACATCAGTACATGATGCTGATCCCCCACCTGCATCAGGAACAAAGAGAGGATGTCCAATGATGGGGATGGACTTAAGTTACATTATTGCCATCTTCAACCTGGCAAAGTTTAGGGGTAGGTGATCTGTGTGGGGGAGCAGGGTAGCTTGTGTCATGTATGGAGCTATCAGCAATATCAGCAAGCACCCATGTCTGTTACGAATGCACATGACCTTGTTCCCTTTGTGTGTGCATGTATGAGGCCAGGACCTGAGAAGAACACTTTATGAGATGCATCTCAGGAATTTAGGGTATCTGCAAAACAGTCATTGTAATGTTTGGATGTCTGTGTCATATTCCTGTCCTAATGACAAGAGATTCTGTATCCCAGAAGATATGGAAACAATGGCTCTGCCACTCTGCATCTCTGTGACCAAAAATGTCAGTTAGATAGACACACCTGGATACCACTGACGGACTGATTCAGATGACACAAAATATTTCACTGCTAACTATAATCATATGCATCCCAGTCTTTTGTAAAGGCAACTGGCCCATAGCATCACAGAACATTTGTGTCAGCTTGCAAGGAGAGCAGCTTCCGTGATTCTTGTAGGACACTCTGATGTCCTTTCAGTTCTTGGTTCATTGACAGGAGTAGAAGGTCAGAGTTCAGCAGCAGGCAATAGAACAGTGTTTAGTTTTGTTTTACAACCTCAGTCTTGATAGCCAACTCTGACTGCTGTACTGGGCAATACAAAATGGGGAGAAAGAGCAAGCTGGACTTGCAAATGTCTAGGGGGCTTAGGAACTCCATTTGAGGATATTGGCAGAGTTCACAGATGGGATCGCAGAGCCGCTGGCCATTATCTGAAAACCCATGGTGATCGGGGCAGATTGTTATAAGACAAATATAATACCTATTTTTCAGAAAGGGACAACTCAGACTGACCTGTATCCCTGGAAACATCATGAAATAATCCATTATGAAACACTTAGTAACAGAGGATAGAACAAGGAGCAATGGTTTCAAGCTGCAGCTGGGGAGGTCGAGGCTGGATATTAGGAAAAGCTTTCTTACTAGGAGGGTGGTAAAGAATTGGAATGGGCTACCTAGCAAGGTGGTGGAATCTCCGTCTTTGGAGATGTTTAAGGACTGGCTGGATAAAACTCTAGCTGGAATAATTTAGTGGGAGTAGTCCTGCTTTTTTTTGGCAGGGGGTTGGACTAGATGACGTCATGATGTCCCTTCCAACCTTATGGCTCTATGATTCTATGACTTGGGAAAAACAGGGGGATCAGGAACAGTCAGTGTGGATTCACCAAGGGCAAATCATGAATTCCCTTTGAGGGTATTGAGGGAATTGGCAGATGTGATCACAAAGCTACTGGCCGTTATCTGAAAATCCATGGGCTGTGTTCACACACAGGAGGTTATTTCGATATGGTTGTCTCAAAACAACTTGTATCAAAATAATTCCTTATTTTGAAATAACTTAATTTGAATTAACAGTTTGTTAATTCAAATTAAGGAAAAAAGCTCAAAGCAAAATAGCTGGTTTAGGCAACAGTTATTTCAAAACAAGTCACCGTTGTTTCGAAACACCATGTTCGCATGGCATTGGGATTTAACTTGTTTTGAAACAACACCGCTGTTTCGAAACGATGGGACCCGTTGTTTCGAAACAACCATGCGTCATGTGAACAGCCTAAATCTTATTTTGAAATAACCTCTGTTGTTTTGAAATAAGAGGGCTGTGTGAACACAGCTATGGTGATCTGGGGAGATTGGTATAAGGAAAATATCTGTTTTTAAGAAAGGGAAAAATCAGACTGACCTCAATCCCTGGAAAAATCATGGAACAGATCATGAAAGAATCTATTATGAAACATTTGAGGAAAACCAGGTGATCAGCAACAATCAGTGTGGATTCACCAAGGGCAAATCATGTCTGACCAACCTGAGAGCCCTCTATTATGAGATGACTGTCTTTGTGGGTGTGGGAGTAGCCATCAACATGGCATACCTTGACTTGAGAAAAGATTTTGATATGGTTTACCACAGCATTTTTTTCATAAAGTTAAAGATAGATGAGTTTGATAGGAAATTGGCTAGACCATCAAGCTCAGTGAGTGGGGCTCACTGACTCAATGTCTAGTTGTCAACCACAAGGAAGTGGAGTGCCCAGTGGTTGTTCCTAGGGCTGAATTGGTTCAATATCTTCATTAATGATCTGGATAATGAGATAGATTGCATGCTCACTAAGTTTGCAGAGGACACCAAGCTGGGGGGAATGATAGATACACTGCAGGGTAGAGCTATGATTCAGGGAGACCTCAACAAATTGGAACATTGGCACAAAGAAAAGTTATGAAGCTCAACATGGGTAAGTGCAAATCCTACACTTAAGATGGAAAAAAATCTATTTACCACTAGAGGGCTGGGAATGGATCAGCTAAAAAGCAGCTCTGTGGAAAAGGGGTTATGGTGGACAGGAAGATGCATATGAGTCAACAATGCGCCCTTGTTATCAAAAAGGACAATGGCATGTTGCACTACATTGGAAGGAGCACAGCCAACAGATCAAAGGATGTGATTATGCCCCTCTATTTGCCACTGGTGAAGCTGCTTCTGGAATATTGTGTGCAGTTTTAGGGTCCGCACTCCAAATAAAATAAAACAAAATAAAATAAAATAAAATAAAGATGTGGACAAATAGGAAAGAGTTGAGCAAAGAGCAGCAGAAGTGATAAAGGACACTGGGGCACATGACTCACAAGGGAGACGCCAGGAACTAGGCTAATTTAATCTGCAAAAGAAAAATCTGAGGGGGAGATTTATTAGCAGTTTTCAACTACTTGAAGGGGTGCTCCAAAAACAGGGCGCTAGCCTATTCTCAGTGAGGACAGAGGACAGGACAAGAAGAATTGGGTTCAAGTTGCTCCGTGGGGGTGAGCTTATCCCCTAGAAGCACTGTGAAGCAGTGAACTGAGTTACCAAGGGAGGTTTTAGAATCCACATCTTTGGAAACCTTTAAGTCCCGGTTATACAAAACTCTGGCTGGGATGATTTAGTGAGAGTAGTCCTATTTTTTAGTAGGAAGTTGGACTAAACAATCTCATGATGTCTCTTGAGCCCTAATATGCAATGATTCTGTGATTGGGATCTTTTCCATGCAAGCATCCATTAAAACCCCCTACTCCTTTTCACCAATAAATTGCGCCTCCCAGTAAATTTCTACCCCTCCCCATTAAATTCCTCCAATCCAGTAAATTTGACTTCCTCTCCTTCATGGTTTACCTCAGTTTTTATAAAGTGTTTTAACCAATCATTTCTTTAATATTATCTCAAGATATCCTTAAGCCAGTCGTAACACATTATAACATAATTGTTTAACCAATCATCCATGACCACCTTCACTGATTGCACCTAGTTATAGGACAGACAGAAACAATCAAGAAGTTAGACAGAATTTATCAGAGCCATAGGTAACAGGATGGCCAAGAAATGCAAATTTGGATTCTGTTCCCTCAAGTGTTTGCAACCCAGACAGGATGTTAGCAACTTCTCACGTGATGCATTTGGAACATGTGGATATGACTTCCCAATGTATGTCTGCCCATGATGCTTTCAGCCTTTGCCTAGCCAAAGTACAAGGACTTGGCCTGTGAAGCAACATGTGCTTTCAGGTGTCTTGGTTTGCTATCACTGTAGCTAAATAAA
>VOCP01072802.1:0-13480 GCA_007922195.1 Podocnemis expansa
TGTTCTGCCTCTCCAAGTCCAAGTTCACACAGTGATCCTGTGTCACAACCTGGAAATACAGTGGGTTACCTAAACCATGGTTTCCTTCATTACCACAAAACTGTACTTCCTTTTCCCAGTTATAGGATCTGATGACCACTCACCAACTTTGAAGAGGTCCAACTTCCTCTGCTTTATCTTTTGCCAGGACTGTGCCTGAGAAGAGACAAATACCCAGCAGGATGTGTTTCAAAGGCACTTAGAGGTTGAAATACAGACCTGTATCTAGTGCCTTTTAAAGAACCAGGGTATTGCTGAACCTGAATAGACCTGCAGTCGGATATGACTGGTTGTTGGCTAATCCAGGAATCCCTCACCCATGTTTAAGAATAAAATCACTTAATTCATATGGAGAACTTGCCATTACAAGATTTATACATTAAACTGTAATTTGAGAGCACAGGATGAGATGGGATTCATTCATGAGTTCTGAAGGAACACAAATGTGATATTGCAGAAGTACTATCTGTGGATTGTAAACTTTCCCTAATATCGACCATGGGATAGCTAATGTAATGCAAATCCTGAAAAAAATTGGATCCTGAAGCGTTCCCATAATTATAGTCTAATAAGCACAAAATCAGTATGATGGAAAATGGATGAAAATATATCATCAACCAGAAAGATAAAGATGATTTCTTGGGATAGAGTATAATGATATGCTCTAAAGAGAAATCCTGCCGCCCCAGTCCACTATAATTCCTTGAATGGGTCAAAAAGCACTTGGACAAGAAAGAGCCAGTGGATATAAAGTGTTTTCAATTCCAGAGAGCCTTCAACAAGCTCTCTCACCAAAGGTTCTTAAGCAAAGCAAAAGAATCAAGCGATCACAGGTCCATTGTTTCATTAATGCCTAATTGGAAGCTTAGAAATCAATAATTCTAATAAAAGTTCAGTTTTTAGAACAGAGAAAGTTAAATATTGCTGTGTAAAGGGACCAGTCATCTTCTATATATTCAGACAAGATTTTGTGTAAAGGCAAAAAGTGAGGTGGAATATTTGTAGATGATGTAAAATACTGAAGATAGGTAAATCTAAAGGTCTATCTCCATGCTTAGAAGGTTTGTTCAAATTAACTAAATTCGAACTAATAAATTCGAGATCAGAATGATTAGTTTCAATTGAGTTAATTTGAACTAACATGGCCCCACTAGAAACCCAATTCAAACTAGCATGTCCATGAACATGATTTACTAGTTCGTATTAGGAGAGGGGCCCCAATGGAGATGTGGTAAGATGGTCTCTAAGAAGGGCCATGCCTCCACCCTATATATAGCTAGAGGAATGGAGCCTGGGAGGAAGAAAGTCAAAAAGGCTTAAATTAATTTAGTGGTTAGCTTGAACTAACATGGCTACATGGGGTTCATTCAAACAAATATATTCAAATTAACCCTGACTTCAAAGTCAAGCCAGGTTTTATTACTTCGAGGTAAGCTATCATCAATTTGATCTAAGGAATTACTTAGTTTGAATTAATGAAAGCCAGTGTAGACATGCATTAATTTAATTTGAATTAATCCTCATTCATTTGAATTAAACGTTAACTGTAAACAGATCCAAACAGGCTACTAAGATTCACAAATGTTTTTCATGAATGTGGGCAACTGCACAACAAAAAGATATGTGTTATTCAGTGTTAATACAAAAGCCTGTATTTTAACTCTCATGATCCAAATCTGTTCCGCTCACTCAGTCATCTTAGCACTTCCTTCTAGCTGTAGGTTAGGGAACTGCTTCACCCATTACTGTTATTTCTCCCTCTGGTCTAGGAGAGTGGTAATATAGCCTCTCAAAGATGGCCACTCCTCGCTAACTCCCAGTACTGTATCTGAGTCATACAATCCCACGCTTCTTCACTTGTCTTCTTGTTCGTCCTTAGGCTGCCAGTCCTGTGAAAGATCCCCTGCCCTCTTTAGGCTGGGTTTTCCACCCTAAAGTCTTTCCACCTAAATGGTTTTCTCCTGCATTCCTTCTCTTCCTTCAGAAAAACCCTCCTGTATTTTGGGTGTCTTGCATGCTCACACACTCTTGTTGGTTATGATATGGTGTACCGCACATACATCTGTATTGTGTGACTTGCATATTGGGCATATCTACCCTTACACTGTAACTTTTTATTGTGTTGTATGTAGTTTGTAATGCACAGTGGTTTTAGAATAGTCATGATATATTAAAAATTACTGGTAGAGTCACATGTCCCATACAATATCACACATATGTACAGATAGGAAACTCTGTTATGTCAGATCACTGGACAATGGCAAATGGTGGCCTTGAGCCTTTCTTGTCCTGATTCCCCATTTGGAATAATGCCAGGAGTATTTTCAGTGATGTGCATGAGAAAAATAGAATGTGTCCTCTTTCCCCAGTGAGTGCTTGCAAACTTTGGAACTGTTACAGGATGTCCTCATCCGATCACCTACAGCTGCCAGTACTGCTGAACTAAACTTGGTAATATCTGAACATCTTTATCCCTAGATACGTTTGCATTCCAGTCTTTTGTAAAGGGACTGGATGATGGCATCACAAAACATCCATGTTAGCTTCGAAAGAGAGCATCTTCAAGGAGTCCAGCTTTAAATTTTTTAGTGTTCTAGGTCTGACAGCAGCCTATTTCTGCCTTGTTCTCCTTTCATGTCATGTTGCCTGTTTGGGGAAAATGTAGGGTTGCTTTGATCACTGAAGCTGATGGAAGCCACCACAGCAATTTTGAGTAAGTGGCTTTTAATCTCAGTGAATGAGTGCTATTGCCGCTAGGTGCCCTGGCTTGGGCCACTGACGTTTGGCTTAGCTCCACCTCTATCAAGGCAGCAGAGGTGAAGTGCACTGCTTTTGAAAGCTAAGCTCTGAGTGATCCAAGAGGTAGTATCTGGCATAAGTAGTGATAGAGGCTGAATTGCAAAAGAGAGGCTTTTCCCCCATGAGAAAATTATAAACCCAATTAATATGCTTCTTTTTTCTTCAAATTTGACCAGGTTTGGTTTGATAGAAAAGAGATCGTTGTTCTCTCATAGACTCTACAGTCAGAAGGGACAAATACAATCACCCAGTCCCACCTTCTGTGCAATGCAGGCCTCAAAACCTCACCCACTCTTTCCGTCAGTAAGCCTCTAACTTATGCCTGAGTTATTTAAGTCCTCAAACCAAGATTTAAGGACTTAAAGATACAGAGAATTCACTTGCAAGTGAATCATAATCCGTGCTATTAAGAAACAACCCCCTCACCCCAAAGTCCCAGCCAATATCTTCTGGAGAAAAATTCCTTCCCAGCCCCAAATAGGGCAATGAAGTAAAACCTGAGCACATGGTCAAGTGTCAACAGCCAGTCACCAAAGAAACAATTCTCTGTAATAATTCAGAACCCACTCCATCTACCCTCCCTTTATGCTTCCTGCATACCCACCACCAGTAGACAGAGTTCAAAGATCAGTAAGTTTCCAAATTAGGCTATCCCATCATAACATCCTTTCCATAAATTAATCAAGCTCGGTTATGAAATCATTTTTTTTCATTCACAACTCCCCTTGGAAGGCTATTTCAGAACTTTACTCCTTTAATGGTTAGAAACCGCTGTCTAATTTCAAGCCAAAATTTCCTGATACACAGTTTATATCCATTTGTTCTTCTCTCCTCATGAGTTCTCTTGCCTGACGTCAACTTTATTTAGTTGACTTTAATCACCACATTATGTTAGTTTGACTTAATAAAGCTGAGTTAACCCTTAAAAGCAACATTAGGGGTGAGAGTTATTAAGTCAACTTAAGCAAGGGCTGAAGTTGAATTAATGAACTTGAAATTTGACTAGGAAATACTTTAAGTGAACTTAAGCCTGGTTAAGTCAACTTAAGCCTCCAGTGTAAACATAGCTAATGATTCCAAAATCTCAGCCTGAACTGTTCTTTCTCATTGGAGGAAACAGGCAGGAAGACATCAATGTTTGTGCTTCTTTTCCCTTCTATTTAATATATTTTACTTTCATATTAGGACATTCAGTTCACTATAAAAACAGATGCAACTCTCCATGAACCTACACAAATTTACCTTTCCATGTTGGCCATCTCAGACCATGGGTTATCAATAATGAAGATACCGAAGACCTTGGGAATATGCTGGTTTAACTCTATGGAGATCAGCCACAATGTGGGTTTTGTCAGCCATTCTTCATCCACTTTTTTACCTTAAGTGAATCCTCTGTGCTTTTGTCTGAGGGCTTTGAACACTCTCTTCCAATTTGTAAACCATTAAGATATGATTCTATATTAACCTCAAACAGAATAACAAAGATGGGACTAGTATCTCTTTTATCAAGTATGCTTGTAATGCTTGCACTTACATTTCTCCTTAAAATGCACCCATATTGTCAGGGCAATGCCCTCTCCCAGTCTTACTGCCTGCACCTGGAGATTTTGTGAAGTTGGCTTGTTAATATATCAGAGTCACCAACCTTTATTGGCTCCTTGGGACACTCTTTAAAAATGGGTTCAGGTCCAAGTTCACAGTGCGAGCTTGTTGGTCCTCCTGCAGCTGCTGGTGGATGGTGGGTTCCTTGGAACCTGACAGCTGGTTGTTGTCTGAGCTGCAGTCAGGAAAGAGAGAACAGGGTTACTGTCATCAAGTGCCCTCATGCTGCAGGGTGCAGCCCAACAGCCCTTAGCAGCTGCGCCCAGATCATCTCCCCGCATCCCAATCCATGCCTGGTAGGATATGGCCCCAAATCTACGCAGTGACCATGGTGGCTGACCCCACACTGGCCAGCCCTGTGTTGGAGGCATCTCCCAAGACCACGTGCCATTGCTGTGGGCTACATTATGCCTGCCCATGATGCTGTTAACTCTGGTTGCCTCCAGTCCTCACTGGTTATTGGCCCCCGGCCTACTTTTGTCTGTGTGCTGCCTGCCACATGGTGCCTGGCCCCAGTGCCCTGTGGGAGACCCTGCAGGCCTCCTTTGTCCCTGGGACCCTACCCATCCCCAGCCAACGTCCCCAGGTCCTACCTCTGCCACAGGCAGCCACATCCCTGCTTGGTTGGGGGTATCTCCTCTGCCTCCACCTCTTCCTCCTCCTCCTGGGGGTTTATGGTTCCTCCTGTCAGGCAGGGACGAGCTCCAGGCTGGCTGGCACTGGTAGGTCTGGCTGGATACCCCCAGGGTGGTTGGCCTCACCCACATCGAAGGATTTCTCTGGGTTCATCGAGTCCCCCTCCAGGGGAGCTCTTTGGAGTTATGGGTCACTACAGGGAACCTGGTGGCCTCCTCACCCATAAATGTGTGCAGCTCCTCATAATAGTGGTAGCTAGTGATAGTCGCTGACACCTGGGGCTCCCCTGCCTCCCTTGTCCTGGCATAGGCCTTCCTGAAGGCCTTTATTTTCCTCCACACCTGTTCAGTGCTGGGACTGTGTCCTTGGGCCAACAGTGCCAGGGCGATGGCTGAGTAGACATCCCAGTTCTGGTGTCTCACCCAGAAACAGGAGAGGATGTCCTGTGTTCCCCAAATGCAGAGGGGGTAGAGGACTTCCTTGTGTGTCCATACAAAGGCCCACCACCTCCCCAGTGCTGGAACGCTGGGATAGGCTGCCAAGCTGCCAGTAGTTTTTAGCACGCTGCCTGGCCAGGGTCAGGTACTTCCTCCTCCCTGGTACCATGCACCCTCGGAGGAAGGAAGGTCAAAGCAGCATTGAATCGTGTTGAAAGAAGCAGCTTCCTCCTCTTTGGCAGCAAAAATCCTCAGTATAAACCTATGGAGACTTTCCTTACCCTGCTAGGACCATTGAGACTTTCCTTCCTCTGCTAGGAGCATTGCCTTCCAGTCAGCTTATGTAGTCAACACTCAGTTATTTTTACTTACACACCAATGCATATGTAACCCATGGGCTTAAAGGAGGAGTGTTTCTTTAAAACTGTAGATTTACATACATGCATGCACACACATACACATACTTAAATAATTGGCTCATTCTTGTTGATACATTAACAAACTGTAGTTAATGCCCCAACCCAAAGTCTACAGTTAAAAGAACCCACCCTTTTCCCCCAATGCTCCCTTCTCTGGAACCAGCGCTTCCAGACTTCCCTGCTATAGCCTTTGGATATACCAATATTGAGCTTGTATTCATATATTAGTCTCTATCCTTTTACACAGATAATTTTTCCTTATATGTCTAAGTGTAACCCCCCTGGGGTTTTAAGGAGCATGGTCCCTTAATATTTTTGCCCTGTGGGAGAGGTTGTGGAGCTGAGGAGGGGGCTGGGGCTGGGGCTGGGGCTGGAGCCGGAGGCCTGGGAAGGAGGAAGAGGAAGCCAGGGAAGACAGAGTGGCTGACCTGGGATGCCAGGGCAGCACCCACAGAAGGACACTGTGCTGGGGAGAGTCACCCAAGGACAGAGCAGCATCCAGTGACTGGCCATCTGGAGCTGTAGGACCGTGAGCAGCACCAGGCACACAGGGGGGAGGTTGTAGTTAGTTAAGTGGGGAGGGTGTCGCTCTGGGTTCGCAGAGAGCGGCAGAAGAGGCATCAGAGGGTTTTTCTTTTGCTGGGAAAGCGCTGGCGCCGAAGATTAGGAGTTGCTGGACTGAACTCTGGACTGGGACTGTGCTGGGACTCCTGAACTCATGGTGCAGAAGCAGAGCTCACGTCTGCCTCCAGCTTGCTCTGTTGTTGAGCCTTGCAGGGCCCTGTGTTAGCTGTTACTCTGTGTTACTGCTGCCCCATCTCCCCTGTTGGTTTCCCCTTTGCACCTCTGTAAATAAACCTTCCCCATTCCCATAATCCCTGCGCTATCTCAGTGTGTGTGTGGTCACTCTGGGGGTTTGGAACAGGTGCCCCTGGGGCAAAGGGGCTCTCCTTGCTGTATCCCTGTGCACACCCTTCTCTGGTCAGAGCTGCCTTCAAGGCAGACTCAATCTGGTTATGTGGGTGTAACATAAGAAATCATGGATCTATAGCATTTTACTTAGTATAAGGAAGTAGGTTAGTATTAGTTCTTTCTAGAAACTGTTGATACAAGAATTCTGCAGGCCTTGCAAGAATGACAAAGTCTGTATGCAGTCTCTCTGCAATAAGAAAGCAGATGATGCTTGCAAAGCTAGCTAGGTGAGAGGTTATTGTGGGGTTTGCTGACTTTGATGGAAAGTACCAGACGAGTTATTTTGATCATGTTTTACAGGCAAATAGGTGGAAAACAACATAGAAGTCCAGACAGATGACATTTCTTCAAAGCCACTGCAAACCAACAAAAGTGGTAAATAGGGAGAGGAGAAACGTAATGGTGAGTGTTCCACACACCAAAAACAAACAAACAAACAAACAAACAAACAAACAAACAAACAAACAAACACAGTTCCAGTTCTGCTCCTCAGAACCAACAACCTGAAAGCACCCCAACAATTCTTTTAGGTCAAAACCTATATTTTGGCCAGGAAATATGAGATAATTCAATTAATTCTTAAAGGGTATAATAATATGGAACCTGCAATATATAAGGAAGGGTATTTAAAGCCCTAAAATTAGGAGAGAATTTGAAGCTTCCATTTCATCAGGCCTGAATTCAACTTTCTCAAGAGAAGATCTTCACAAACCCACTCCCTTAGTTTCTTTTCCTTTCTTAGCTAGTCTTTATTGTTTTTCCTGACCTAAGTAACATCAGAGTTTTTAGCTCTGCTCTTCAATTGAGCAAATTTACTTCAATGAGAGTACAAGCAAATTGTAAATTGTAATCTGTGAGCTATTTTATAACTTTAATAGAAATCATAACTTGTTATTGCTTGCTGTTAATAGTGTAGGATTTCATGGATGCATTAAGATTTACTTTGTTATGTCGTTAAGAATTTATCACTTGGTATTCTTATCAATAATATGTTGTCTGCTGTTCGCAGTAAATACTGTTAAAAATAAATTAACTCTGTATACCTCTTCTTGTCCCCTGGAGTGTCTGTAGAAAAATTAGTTTAAGTTTTGATTTATCTGTGGTCAGAGTTTGGGCCAAGAACCTTATCCTTCAAACTGGATTGGTAAAATCCATATTAGTTATTCTAAATTACAAGGTAATTATAGAATCTGTGATACTGCTAGAAGGGTAACAATGCCAGTAAACTGAAACAAAATGCCTCAGAGCTGGGGAAAACAGTGGGCTGTCTTCTCCTGACTCAGCTTCTCCCCTTCCACAGGTCACATGGGCTGTTCTCAGTGCAACTGCCCTGGGCTGGCTGCTTGCTCTTAGCCATCTAACCACAGACTAGCACAGAACCTTGTGGATCATGCTCAGACCCACACACCACATTTCAGAAACTTCTAGCTGTAATCTGCTAAATCCATCCAGCATCATTGGCCCAGCAACAGCAACCCAGCCCCACCAGATCTCTTAAAGAGAAACGCCTTATTTAGGCACATGGGTTCTACACACTTGTGTAACTAGACCTTCCCAACCACTGATATGTGGGTGAGATATAGTAAATAGGTTTCAGGTTGTGATGATTTTGCGTCCTATCATAATTGGGGCCATATCTCAGTGGCTAAGAAAATGTCAGCTCTGTGTTATTTGTAAGGCCTATTTGGGCCAGTAGATGGTTAACTTTGTATCTTTCAAGCAACTATGGGTGATAAGAACTTTCATTCACATGATTCCCTTTTATGAGGTGGAGTTAATGTAAGGGGAATGAATCTCTGGGGCCTACCATTTATAGGGGCCAGCATTCTAGGGAACCTAAAAATATAACAAGGGGGCAGAATGCAGCTTTCTGGCATATTTCCTTTAAACCCTCTAGGCCAGCAAGCAGGGAGCTGTGGCAGGCTGTGACTGTTTAAATCTCCAGCCCTGATCATGCTCAGATGCATGCTCAGGGTGGGATCAGCCTGTGGCTGAGTAGCAGCTTCGAGCCCCCAGCCAAAACTTTGCCAGCAAGCCTTCCCCGGTGCTGCTGCTTCCTGGCAGTGAGTCTGGCATAGACGCACTGCATCTGGCAGCAGGGAAAATTAGAAATAGCCAAGGTAAGACATCAGCTCGGCCCAGGGGAGCCCTGAGTGGGACTGGGGGAGGCAGCACAGTGTGTGCCCACAGAGCTGCAGATGGAGTTTCTGTGCCCCAGAGTGTTCCCCTGGGGATGGGGGTGTCTCTCCCCTCTTGGCTTCTGGGGTGGTGGTGCTGGCTTGTGGGATTGGGGCTATGGAGCTTCTGTGTAACAGGGAAATCTAATGGGGGTTGTGTGCGGCAAGGTGTGGGTGTATTTGAGGAGGTAGATTTGTGTGTGTGTGTGTGTGTGTGTGTGTGTGTGTGTGTGTGTGTGTGTGTGTGTGTGCGCGCACACGCACACATGTGCACACAGCTGTGTGTATGAATGCAATGAGTGTTTATGGAATACAGGGGATGTATGTGTGAGGCATGGTGCATAAGGGTGGGTGTTGCTGGGGGTGTGTAGCTGTATGTGTGAACATTATGATTGTATGTATGTGTATATTTGCAGAACGTGGAGGATTTCCATGTGAAGCATTTTGTGTGTGTGGATCGGTGGGTTGGTGAAGTGGAGTAAGAATCAATGCAATTGGTTCTGAGAAGTGGTTACAAATTTCTACCTGGACTGGGGCCCACATATCTAAGAAGGGTGCCCAGAACATACGGGAAGAGTGCCCAGAGATTGGAAGAGTTCTGGGGCCTGTTATGAGGGGTGTTTGGATTCCCCTATCACTGTACATATAGAGGAGGAATCAGGATGTGCTATAAGAGAGTGAAGGACCTGGAGTATATTGTTGGGGAACATGAGTACATGATGCTGATCCCCCACCTGCATCAGGAACAAAGAGAGGATGTCCAATGATGGGGACGGACTTAAGTTACATTATTGCCATCTTCAACCTGGCAAAGTTTAGGGGTAGGTGATCTGTGTGGGGAAGCAGGGTAGCTTGTGTCATGTATGGAGCTATCAGCAAGCACCCATGTCTGTTACGAATGCACATGACCTTGTTCCCTTTGTGTGTGCATGTATGAGGCCAGGACCTGAGAAGAACACTTTATGAGATGCATCTCAGGAATTTAGGGTATCTGCAAAACAGTCATTGTAATGTTTGGATGTCTGTGTCATATTCCTGTCCTAATGACAAGAGATTCTGTATCCCAGAAGATATGGAAACAATGGCTCTGCCACTCTGCATCTCTGTGACCAAAAATGTCAGTTAGATAGACACACCTGGATACCACTGACGGACTGATTCAGATGACACAAAATATTTCACTGGTAACTATAATCATATGCATCCCAGTCTTTTGTAAAGGCAACTGGCCCATAGCATCACAGAACATTTGTGTCAGCTTGCAAGGAGAGCAGCTTCCGTGATTCTAGTAGGACACTCTGATGTCCTTTCAGTTCTTGGTTCATTGACAGGAGTAGAAGGTCAGAGTTCAGCAGCAGGCAATAGAACAGTGTTTAGTTTTGTTTTACAACCTCAGTCTTGATAGCCAACTCTGACTGCTGTACTGGGCAATACAAAATGGGGAGAAAGAGCAAGCTGGACTTGCAAATGTCTAGGGGGCTTAGGAACTCCATTTGAGGATATTGGCAGAGTTCGCAGATGGGATCGCAGAGCCGCTGGCCATTATCTGAAAACCCATGGTGATCGGGGCAGATTGTTATAAGACAAATATAATACCTATTTTTCAGAAAGGGACAACTCAGACTGACCTGTATCCCTGGAAACATCATGAAATAATCCATTATGAAACACTTAGTAACAGAGGATAGAACAAGGAGCAATGGTTTCAAGCTGCAGCTGGGAAGGTCGAGGCTGGATATTAGGAAAAGCTTTCTTACTAGGAGGGTGGTAAAGAATTGGAATGGGCTACCTAGCAAGGTGGTGGAATCTCCGTCTTTGGAGATGTTTAAGGACTGGCTGGATAAAACTCTAGCTGGAATAATTTAGTGGGAGTAGTCCTGCTTTTTTTTGGCAGGGGGTTGGACTAGATGACGTCATGATGTCCCTTCCAACCTTATGGCTCTATGATTCTATGACTTGGGAAAAACAGGGGGATCAGGAACAGTCAGTGTTGATTCACCAAGGGCAAATCATGAATTCCCTTTGAGGGTATTGAGGGAATTGGCAGATGTGATCACAAAGCTACTGGCCGTTATCTGAAAATCCATGGGCTGTGTTCACACACAGGAGGTTATTTCGATATGGTTGTCTCAAAACAACTTGTATCAAAATAATTCCTTATTTTGAAATAACTTAATTTGAATTAACAGTTTGTTAATTCAAATTAAGGAAAAAAGCTCAAAGCAAAATAGCTGGTTTAGGCAACAGTTATTTCAAAACAAGTCACCGTTGTTTCGAAACACCATGTTCGCATGGCATTGGGATTTAACTTGTTTTGAAACAACACCGCTGTTTTGAAACGATGGGACCCGTTGTTTCGAAACAACCATGCGTCGTGTGAACAGCCTAAATCTTATTTTGAAATAACCTCTGTTGTTTTGAAATAAGAGGGCTGTGTGAACACAGCTATGGTGATCTGGGGAGATTGGTATAAGGAAAATATCTGTTTTTAAGAAAGGGAAAAATCAGACTGACCTCAATCCCTGGAAAAATCATGGAACAGATCATGAAAGAATCTATTATGAAACATTTGAGGAAAACCAGGTGATCAGCAACAATCAGTGTGGATTCACCAAGGGCAAATCATGTCTGACCAACCTGAGAGCCCTCTATTATGAGATGACTGTCTTTGTGGGTGTGGGAGTAGCCATCAACATGGCATACCTTGACTTGAGAAAAGATGTTGATATGGTTTACCACAGCATTTTTTTCATAAAGTTAAAGATAGATGAGTTTGATAGGAAATTGGCTAGACCATCAAGCTCAGTGAGTGGGGCTCACTGACTCAATGTCTAGTTGTCAACAACAAGGAAGTGGAGTGCCCAGTGGTTGTTCCTAGGGCTGAATTTGTTCAATATCTTCATTAATGATCTGGATAATGAGATAGATTGCATGCTCACTAAGTTTGCAGAGGACACCAAGCTGGGGGGAATGATAGATACACTGCAGGGTAGAGCTATGATTCAGGGAGACCTCAACAAATTGGAACATTGGCACAAAGAAAAGTTATGAAGCTCAACATGGATAAGTGCAAATCCTACACTTAAGATGGAAAAATTCTATTTACCACTAGAGGGCTGGGAATGGATCAGCTAAAAAGCAGCTCTGTGGAAAAGGGGTTATGGTGGACAGGAAGATGCATATGAGTCAACAATGCGCCCTTGTTATCAAAAAGGACAATGGCATGTTGCACTACATTGGAAGGAGCACAGCCAACAGATCAAAGGATGTGATTATGCCCCTCTATTTGCCACTGGTGAAGCTGCTTCTGGAATATTGTGTGCAGTTTTAGGGTCCGCACTCCAAATAAAATAAAACAAAATAAAATAAAATAAAATAAAGATGTGGACAAATAGGAAAGAGTTGAGCAAAGAGCAGCAGAAGTGATAAAGGACACTGGGGCACATGACTCACAAGGCAGACACCAGGAACTAGGCTAATTTAATCTGCAAAAGAAAAATCTGAGGGGGAGATTTATTAGCAGTTTTCAACTACTTGAAGGGGTGCTCCAAAAACAGGGCGCTAGCCTATTCTCAGTGAGGACAGAGGACAGGACAAGAAGAATTGGGTTCAAGTTGCTCCGTGGGGGTGAGCTTATCCCCTAGAAGCACTGTGAAGCAGTGAACTGAGTTACCAAGGGAGGTTTTAGAACCCACATCTTTGGAAACCTTTAAGTCCCGGCTATACAAAACTCAGGCTGGGATGATTTAGTGAGAGTAGTCCTATTTTTTAGTAGGAAGTTGGACTAAACAATCTCATGATGTCTCTTGAGCCCTAATATTTAGTGATTCTGTGATTGGGATCTTTTCTATGCAAGCATCCATTAGAACCCCCTACTCCTTTTCACCAATAAATTGCCCCTCCCAGTAAATTTCTACCCCTCCCCATTAAATTCCTCCAATCCAGTAAAATTTACTTCTTCTCCTTCATGGTTTACCTCAGTTTTTATAAAGGGTTTTAACCAATCATTTTTGTAATATTATCTCAAGATATCTTTAAGCCAGTCGTAACACACTGTAACATAATTGTTTAACCAATCATCCATGACCACCTTCACTGATTGCACCTAGTTAGAGGACAGACAGAAAAAATCAAGAAGTCAGACACAAGTTATTAGAGCCCTAGGTAATGGGATGGCCAAGAAATGTAAATTTAGATTCTATTCCCTCAGGTGTTTGCAACCCAGACAGGACGTTACCAACTTCTCACGTGATGTGTTTGGAACATGTGGATATGACTCCCCAGCGTATGTCTGCCCATGATGCTTTCAGCCTTTGCCTAGCCAAAGTACAAGGACTTCGCCTGTGAAGCAGCATGTGCTTTCAGGTGTCTTGGTTTGCTATCACTGTAGCTAAATAAA
>VOCP01072861.1:0-14287 GCA_007922195.1 Podocnemis expansa
ACACCTCTCCAATTTAAGGACTGTATATACTGGTGTGTTTGTACAATGACCACTAGAGCTTTAAACCACTGACTTCTCATTTACCAGAATATGGGGTGTAGGTAGAAAAGGGGGCCTGTTTTGTTGATGTATCCTCAGTTTGTCCTTGAATCTCTGGAGCATCTCTTCCTCCAACTGTGCCAGTGTCTCCAGCAGGAGATCTTTCATCAACTTCTCCATGTGACTTCCTCAACAATGTGTGGATGCTTGGAATACCTTTCAGTATAAGTACCTTAGTATCTGGAACCTTGATTTGCTATCTTGTCCTCATCAGTTTCCTCAGACAGCCCATGCAGCTTCATAACATTGTGTCTGTGCACTGTCCACGTTTCACATGCATATGTTAAAAACTGGCTATACAATGGCTTTGTAGACCTGACATTTTTTTTTTGTTGACTAATGCCTCTGTGCTCCCACATATTTCAATATAGTCTGCCAAAGGCCACACTGGAGTTAACTGGCAGTTCTGGAGATTGTTTCATCATGGATGTGAGCTGCATATGATAGCATGTTGCTGAGACAGGTGAACTTGTCCATTGCTTGGAGAATTTGGCCATTTACTGTGATATCAGAGGAGCTATACCAGGTTAGACTATCTGTGAATCTGGCCTGTTGTGCAGAGAAGGCAGTCATTCCATGGTGATGGGTTTGATTTCTGGCAATATGAGGCCGGATTGTTCTGTTTGCTTTAAATGGGCTTGACATTGCTACACTCTCAATGCAGGAATTACTAGCCTGTGCTGTTCATGGTGTTGGACTAGATGATTGAAGTGACCCCTTCTGCCCTTGGAATCTCTGAACCAATGAACCTACAAATGCTTTATGCAAATACTCCTGAGAGGTAAAAGCCTTGTGACTGCTTGGAGGGAAGTTCTAGACTGATCCTGATACCAGCTGAGCTCTGCTACCATCTTATGCACATTAAAGGCTTTGGTCCGTTAGTTCACTGCTTCAACATATGCCTTAACAATGGGTGGTTGACAATGCTAGGATGTGAATGACCCGCTTGTGTTAAAATGTTCATATGGTGAGTTCAGATCAGCAAGACAACCACATCCAACAGCAGCTGAGGTGGGGCACAGGAAATTGTGTTTGAAATGAACTGTCCACTGTGGTTCAAAATTCTAGGTGCTGTTATGAAGCCAATGGGAAATTGTCCATTGAGTTCAATGGGTTTTGGATCAGGTCCTCAATGACAAGGAGCTGCTTTGAATTTTATAATCAGGTCCCTGGAGCATAGATTTAATTTTTTGCTGTATGTATGAAAGAATCCACTTTTGGAAATGAATCTTGCAACCACACATGGAGGAAAAAAGATGGTTGCAACTAGAAAAGTTAGCAGGCTCGCTGAGCCTCCACTCCGTGCTCCCAAATCTCATACACACACTTCTAACTCTACTCTTTGGTGTGCTGGTTAGGGTAGTTTCCTCCAGGGTGTTGTATGTGGCTGATGCAATAATGAAAAAAAGTTCTCTTTTAAAATCTTCCCTGACTAGTATGCCCCTTGGTGCAATAGATATCATAGATCTAACCAGAAATGGTTCAAACTGGGTACACAAGAGATACAACAGTTGTAGCAATGAAAATATGGTGATCAAATTTTTCTATTTACTCAGCAGAGGCATGGCTGAAGCAAGTGTGACTGTTTTTATCACTCTTAATCAGTCCCTTTCCCCCCACCTCACTTTTTTTTTTAGCTTCTGCAGTCTGGCAGAGTGCAAAATCTCTCTGGATGCAAACATTGCCATTAATGAGACGGGCTTTTAATGAGCTGCTCTGGGTATTGATTTCAAAACAATTATCTCATTGTTCAAAGTTGCTGAGGTTACAAAGAGAAAAAGGGAGGGGCTGGGCTTTAAGGAGCTGGGAAACAAATGACCAGTTTATGTCTACAAAAGATCTGGCAGAAATTCTTTGAATAAGATTTCAACACTCTGGCTATTTAAAAATGTATTTTACCCCACTTATGCCTTCTTGCACCATCACACTCCCCCATGCCAAAGAGTAAATCAGTGTATTTTCTTCACATCAACAGCCTGTGCTTGCATCTTTCTCGGTATTACAGAGGCTGGCTAATAGGCATCAGACCTATTAATTAACTGAACCCATCAGTGTAGGATTGTTCCTTAAGGGATATTTTATATAGTTTTGTCCAGGCTGATTTTAAATGGCTAATATAACAAGGGTACCTCTGCTTCCTTTGTAAGGCTATATCACAACCTACAATGATATTTTACAAGAGAATTCATGGAGGCAGACCATTCTTCCTGCATGGAATATCACTGCCTTCAGTGTAAGGTTCTGTTTAGCTGGATCTTTCTCAAGGGTCTCATGTCTAAAGCAGTTCACTGTTTCCATTGCAATCTGCTTTACTGCACCAGTTAACCATTTGCTATACTAAACTTCCTCCTCACCTTGGGCTACATGAGTAGAAGTTAATGAAATTACCCTGATTTATACCAGCTGAGGAACAAGCATGTTTCCTTTTCTTTTCTGGTCTCCTTTTTAGGGTAGAAATAGCTTTATTCTGTGTTTACATGGTGCTGAGCACAGTGGATCCTGGTTAATGATTGGGGTTCCTAGGAGCTATGGTAATAAAAATTCCAGTAATAAACATGATAAGTTGCATTTGAGCACCTAAAATGCAGGAATTCTGAAGAGGGTTTAAAAAAATTCCTAACCGTCCAACAAACCTACAGGGTGAGCTTACGGTCAGGATCTACAAGTACCTTTCCCCTTTTCATTGCTTAAAGACTGTGTATGTTGTGAAGTCAATTTGGCGAGGTCTAGGCCCAAAATCTTAGTTCAGACTTGGTTAGTCCAAACTAAGTAGTTCAAAAGGTAGTTCAAACTAAGCATTTTTTTTTTTTTTTAGTTTGAACTAACTTTTAGTTCAAACTATCTGCAGTTTTTTTAGTTCGAACTTAAAAAGCATGCTTATTTCAAACTAACCACTAATTCAAACTTATTTAGTTTGAACTAGCCTGTCTACATTGGACTAGTTTGAACTAAATATAAAAATTAGTTCACACTAATCAGTTAGTTCAGTTAGCTTTGCTTAGTTTAAGTTTTTTTTTTTTTTTAGTTCAAGCTAAGCAAAGTCTAGAGTAAGCAGGGTTCAAATTAGTTTGAATTAAGGCTCCTTAATTCAAACTAATTTGCTAGTGTAGACACAGACTTTGATTTTTAAATCCCCATGCCATAACAGAGAGAAGTAATAATAATTTAATTTGGGATTATAACACAGTCCAGAGCTAGACTGAGATCAGGTGTGGGATCATTTAAAGGCAACAGGCCAAGGGTAAAGCTATGTAAGCACAGAAGTCAGGGAAGTCCATCAGCTGGAGAATGTGGCCAGCACAATGAATGACAAGTGGTGGAAATGTTAACTCTGATTCATTAGACTGAGAATCACACAGAATTTCATGGGAAAAATTGGGTCTTTCCATTAACAATGTTGAAATGACATGAGCTAGAAAGCTGAATCTTTAGTTCAGGATATAGAAATATACGAAGGTATCAGTCTGAATTAGCATAGACAAGATTTGCAGATCCCCCTCTTTGTTGTGTTTCTGCTGATGTATATTCATACTCTGGTGGGAAACCTTGGAATGGTTGCATTAATCAGGGTTGACTCCAAACTCCACACACCCATGTACTTTTTCCTCAGCAGGTTTTTCATTTGCTGATGTCTGTTATTCCACAGTCATCCTCCCCAAGATGCTGGTGAGTTTCTTATTAGAGAGTAAAGACATTTCCTTTTCTGGATGCATGTCACAACTCTATAGCTTTGTTCTCTTTGGGATTGTTGAGTGTTACCTTCTGGCTGTAATGGCCTATGACCAGTATGTAGCCATCTGTAAACCACTGCTTTACATGGTCACCATGTCCGAGAGGCTATGCAGTCAGTTGGTATCAGCTTCCTACATCATTGGCTTCCTGTATGCACTGTTATATACAGGCTGCACATTTGGAGGACCGTTCTGTGAGTCTAACATAATCAATCACTTCTTCTGTGATATCAGCCCACTTCTAAAGCTCTCCTGCTCTAAAACTCACAGCAATGAGATGGTTATCTTTGCCTTTGTTGGCAAGAATGGGGTAGGCACCTTAGGGATCACATTCATCTCCTATTTCTATATCCTCTCCACCATCCTGAGCATGCATTCTAAAGAAGGCAGGTCCAAAGCCTTCAACACCTGTGCCTCCCACCTCATGGTTGTACCCTTATTCTTTGGGGCTGGCTTTTTCATGTATTTACAATCTAGCTCCAGCCACAATGGCCTAGACAAGGTGGCCTCTGTGTTCTACAGAGTGGTGACCCCCATGCTGAACCCTTTGATCTACAGTGTGAGGAACAGGGAGGTGAAGGATGCCCTGAGGAGAATGAAGAAAATGTTTTCTCACCTCTTGTCATCATTACAATGGTGTAGATAAACCAATAAAGACAGTGGTGACTGTTCTTTGTCTCTGGATGATCGAGTTCACAGTGAAATTTTACATGAGTCTTAATTACCTAGCTTTTGTAGCTTCTCGTATGGTCCTGGTATAAAGTTTTAGTAAAGTGTCTTGGTAAAAATGGGAAATCCAACCTTTCAGAAATTTGGTTCAGTTTAGGGAAATGCTTACAGGTTGGTAGATGGGTTCTCTGTATTTGGCTTCCTTCAGAGTCTTTTTGTGCGAAACTACCTGCCATCCCTTTCAGCTCAGCTGGAAATATCATGTAAGCAGCCTGGCTCATGATATTTTGGGTTAATCTTCATTGACGGCAGCAAAATTGCCACCATCGGATCAGGGCTGGCTCAAGGAGCTGTGGTGCCCCAACCCATCTTTTGTGTCCACCTCTCCCCTCTCCAGGGCAGTGAACAGCCAGCACAAGGGCGGAGCAGGTCAGCTCAGAGGCAGGGCTCCCCTCTCCTGCCCTTCCCCTGGGCTTGTTGTTCCTCCCTAGGGGCGGGGAGGGCCAGCCCAGAGGTGGGGCAAGAAAGTAGAGTCTGCTCTGTGGGCTGGCCCCCAGGGTCAGAATGGCTGGCTCGGGGAGGGTCAGAAGCATGGGTCTGGCTTCTGGGTCAGCTCACCCCACTCCTGGTACGGTGCCATGGTGCCTTTGAGGCAGTTGTGCCATGAGCCATGGCCTTTTTTATTTATGGGTTGAGCCAGTCCTGCATAAGATCAACCTTCCCAATCAACTGAATGGGTCTGTGAAGACCCACTCAGTCAATCAGGAAGTCGATTCCTGAAGACCACGCCAGTAAGTAGCATAGTGCTGAGTCAAAGGGAGGGCCCTCCCTTTGACTCACCATGGTGGATGTTCTAGGTATACAGAAGTCAGAGGGAGATATGCAAGTTATTTTAGGCAACTTGCATATCTCCCTTCAACTATCACTGAAAATGGTAGACAGTGTAGACTGCCCTTTGTTTCTTCACATTTCCTGGCCAAAGTGTGGAATCAAGGGAGTCTACATTGTTTTAAAGCATCAGTGTAAAGATCTCCTGTTGACTGAAGTTTAGTACACATTTACTGGGAAATTTGGCTGCAATCGATGGGAATTATGCAAGCTATAAAGTAATGTGCATAAGTCCTGTCAACTTCCTAACTGCCCTTTAGCACTTATCTTTGCTGTGCCAATGGCAAATATGTTCCCATCAACACAGTACAGGCCTTTTGAGGAAGTGGTTTAATTTAATCAACTTCTAGATCAGTTGAACAGCTCTTCACTGCCACTCAGTTCATCTGGATAGAGCAATTTGACAGTGGTGAATTTGCCTTCTTCCATATGTAGATGCTGTAAGATAGTGGATTGGAAGTTAGACCTGTGTTCTATTCCTAATTCTGACAGAGACTCCATGTGTAGCTTGAAGAAGTTATTTAGTGAGATTCAGCATCCAGATCTGTGACTGATCTTACTGATGGCAAGGGCTACTCAGTATGAATAAAGGTGACAAAATCAGGGCCATAAATCTGTGCCGCAGCTTCCTTATTTAAAACTGAGCTAGTAATATTACTTTTCCCACTGTTTGTCCATCTCGTCGATTTAGATTGAATGCTCTTCACCATCATGTGACTGTCTGGTTTCTCCCACATCGCTGTACTGGGGCATTTTGTGCTCTGGATGAGGTACAGGTGATCACTATGTTCTCAAAAGAACTGACACTGACAAGCAATAAGAGACAAAAAACACCTTATTACCTGGTGGATATAAAGTTTTCACAAAGCAATCACTCCGTATCCAAAAAAAAAAAAAAAGAAAAAGAAAAAGAAACTCCTGCTCAACACCTTCAGAAGACAAGCATGTGAACTTAAATTAATAAATTTGCTGGACATAAAAATCACACACTGAACAGAGATACTGGATTTAGGGTTTATTACTAACAATCCATTACCTCTAATAACTCCCCTTCTCCCCCAAGCTGCCTTCTCCCACATACACTCACTTTCTCCCTCTTCTCCAGTCATGACTGTCCTTATATTGGATGACTCACCTTACACTTTATGCTTAATGTGGAAAACAGGAACTGCAAGCCTGCATCAGTCCCAAAATCAGTCTAATCCAGCACTGCATTTCTGGCATTGCCAGTCCCTAACACACTCAAGCTTTGGCCCAAGATCTACTTAACATTTATACAGAGTGGAACAAGCTCAGAAGGAGAGATCCAGACCAAACTCTCTGGAGCTGCAGGAGACAGGGCACTTTCTTATAATGCATGAGACCCCCAGGTCTATTTTTTTCTCCATAGCAGAACAAGATGGTGTTGTACCCAGCTCTCCCATGTCCCAAATAAATGCCCTAACCACTAGGTGTATGAGAGATCATCAGCCTCCTCCGCTACCCTTCTGCAACTGGTGCCTCTGCCTGTCCTACCAAAAAATTCTCGTCCAAAACTATTTGGCTATTTCATGTCAATTAGTGACTAGATTTGGTACCTCAAAAACTTATTTTCCAGCATTTTTAATGGTCACTGAAATATTTTTTTTCAGTATTTTTAGTAGTTGCTAAAACAAAACCCACTCAGCTCCATCTGTGGTGTGGAGAATTGGTTTCTCCTGAATGAGGCTGACCACAGAAATGGTAGACAGGTAGCTATGCAATGAATGGTCTCGGATGAGAAATTCCCCCAATTCAGGCATTTGCTGTATGTATGAGCTGAAAGCAATAGCGAGTGAAGGACTCTTACTGGAAGATGAATGCTGATTTTGGCCACCTAATGAAAATAAAAGGAACAGGTGAATACTCCTATGTAGCAATGATTTGGCAGAAATGGTTACAATTCAAGTGTGGTTGCACAAAACAGACTGTTTACATGGCAAAATCTTAATAGTTTTCCAAACCAGATTTTTAACAGGGGAAGATAAAAAGCAAATAAACAACTCCTCCTTATGATCATTAAATGCCCACTGACTTCTCCTTCTATAGCTGTCTTGCACTCCAGTCATATTATGCAATACATTTGTTCTTGCCTCTACTGGTCTGCGTAGATAGATGCTCTTTTCACACAGTCTGTGATAAGCAGTTGGACAAGCTTCCATGTTTTATTCCCTAAGGAATGAAGGACTTAAAAGCAAGGATGCCTGCATAAGCCAGGCCCACAGCCATCAGCCAGGGACGGAGACGCATGCCATTGTCTGAGGTAGGTTAAGCATTCCTGGACTTTATATAGGTCAAACATAATCTTTGTGTCTCAAGACAGCTAGAAATATCTGCATTCAATGAGACTCTTGCAAAGGCTGGAAAATGAGTTTTATTCGAAAAGGGGGGGGGGGAATTGTGAAAATTTTCAGCCAAAAAAATCCAACTTCTTTTTTCCTAAAAATAATGGAAAAAAAAGTTCAGTTTTTGGCAATCAAGTGCAAAAAAATGTTCAGTCAAAAAGTACGTGAAATCAAAAATATTTATTTTGTGTTTGTTCTCTGGGGAAAAAAATCAAGTTTTTAAAGGCAAGTAGACACTGTCTGTGAAAAGTTTCAAGTTGTCAGATACTTACATTTAAGGAAAAATATATAGTGATCTTTTTGACCAGTTCAGTGTGTTTTATGCACTAAATAAATAGCTGAAATTTGCTTTGATTTGTGTCTAATTCTTTATTGTTAATTTTTGTAGCATCCGCAATGCTTTAAGTGCATCCCAAATATTAAGAAAGGGACTCTCCCTGTCAAGAAAGCAGAAGACAAAGAGATAGGGCTTGGGGCAGAGGATTAGTAATTAACTATTTTACATACAAAATGAAATTAAGTCTCTGTAAGTAGAATATAAAAAGGGTTTTTAAGAAAAGCTTCCATATAAATAAGAGACATGCCATGCATATTATTTTAGGAATAAAGGCTACACGGGATAAGACAGGTATAAGACTAATCTTTAAAATAATTAAGAAAAAAGTGTTTTAGCTTCCTAAGAAACTTCTAAAGAAACAGTGACAGAATTAGTAAATTCAGTCCACACTAACCTGAGTTTTGAGCCTTCCAGAATGGAAAGCAAACTATTTTCCTGGCAATGAGACTCAATACCCTTCTCCATTATTTTTAAGGTCACTTGCTACTTCAGCTGACATAATTTGGTAGACACAGTCAAATGTTTAAAAAAAAAAAATCCTTTGTGGAAAACGGAAAGAACTTATGCTCTGCTCACCAAACACAAGTTAGAACATATTTCTCGCACCCATTCTTTGTACACTTTTGAACCACACATCGAAGAATAATATTAATGACAGGCATTCTGTCAGTTTGTAGATGATACACCATTTAGAGACAGATTATCACAACAGTGTGTTGGGGCAATGAGTGTGTCAGGACCAATGTGGACTAGGGCAGTGGTTCCCAACCTCCTCTCCGCCGTGGCACCCCTTGATACCTTTAATCTTTTTGAGGCACACCACCATATAGATGCCAAATGAACTCATAAATATTCATGAATCAATCAAGAACTCTGAGTATTTTTTCAAAAAATTCCCTTGCACACCCGCTCAGGCCTGACGGCACCCCCATGTGCCGTGCCACACTAGTTGCAAAATGCTGGACTAAGGTGTTTTGTGCTCTTTGCCAATAAGTATTGATGGGATTGTATTGTTTCTATTTTTGATTTAACACACTCCTGTACTTTTTTTCAGTATCTTGCCCTTTGCTGACCTCCATTATTCCTCAGTCCCTTCCTGTAAAGCACTGCCCCTAAAACTTCTTAGCAGAAAAACAAAAAATCTAGACTGCTTGCTGAACGTATGGAAACATTTTAAGTATAGTTGACTTTGGGACCATAGAATGCCTCCTCCTAGCCTCTATGGCATATGACTATTTTGTCAACATCGATGACCCTCTTGTACAGTGGCTTAATGAAGGCTGGTTTGTGTTTAGCTGGCTACATGAGTGCAGCAATTCACACAAGCTGTGCTTTTCTGTAGCCCTTCTACAGTTCCAATCTAAGAAACCACAGCTTCTGTTCTATCTCAACCCTGCTAAAATTCATCTGCTCTGTCACTTTTATCAATGAAATAATGATTTTTGCCTTGTCAGTATATGTAGGATCTACACCACCCAGACAATCAACGTTTCCTGTACCTACAGTCTCAGCAGGAGCTTGAGGATCCACTTTTCAACAGACAGACATAAAATCTTCTTGATCTACAGCTTAAAGTCTGTCATTCTCTAGACCTTGTTCCCCTGGAGTCTTATTTTTAATCATCTACAGCTTCATTTCTGTAGTGTCGTGTGTGTCCAATCAGAACCAAGACATACAGTATGAATTTCACATATATACCAATGATTAGCTAGGGGCAAAAAAAAAAATTTTGAATAACTGTTTGCGATATCATATTTCTTTTTAATCATCTACAGCCCATTTCTAAAGTGACTTGTATGTCCAGTCAGAATCCTGACACATGATATGAATTTCAAATATACAGTAGGGGATAGCTAGGGTGTAAAAAAGAATTATAAATAACTATGTTTGTAAAATATTAAGTACCTCTAGATTTTCCATGAAGAGGAAATGATAAAAAAAAATCAAATTATGAATTATAAGATCTTCAGTTCCAATTTGCAGCCGTTACCAAAGCCAATAAAAGTTGATGTGGGGGGAGTAATTCCTCCTAACACTGTCCAAGCAGCATCATTGCTGTTACCTGTTATGAAGGGGGGTGTTCCCCCCAGATGATACTTTAGGATTTGTATAATATTGCAGGTTTGAACAAACAAAAAGAAAGTCTGTTGGGGACACAGTTTTTTCTTGTCCCTGGTTCGAAGCAGTGGTGTACTGATGGTGCATAGCACCCAGGGGAACAAGCCCACATCTGCACACACATATCCCTAAACATCTCAGGCAGCCCTCCAGGGGCAGGAGGCGTCTTGGTGCCAACCTCCACCTTCCCTATGGAGGAGGGATCTGTATCTGCAGGGGGAGTGTGAGACTGGGGTGGTGCAATGCCCCTCATACACACTTACCCTCTGTAGACTGAGGTGTTGCAAATGCCGCCATATTCACTCTGTGCAGCAGCCCTGCAGCCCAGCTCCAGCTGGGACAAGACATCTTCCCCCCACTCCCCCACACAGAGGTTGGGGGCCCTGTTTGTCTTTTCACCACACAATGGGGGAGGGACACTGAGGGGTGCCCTTCAGCAGCTCCTGCATTTCCCATCCTCCTCCTCATCCTAGTGCTGGAAGTATTGACTTTTCCTGTGTGCTAAGCAGCCCACCTTACATAGAAACTGAACCCATCCAGCACTAGGACCCAGGAGGCAGTGCCCAACTGGCTCAGCTTCTCCAGGAAAAGCCAGTCCAGCTTGGCAGGCTCTCGCCCCCCTGCACCCTGCCCGTCACAACAGGGGAGTGGTGCAGGATGGTCTGTGCTTCTCACAGTAGGGTTACCAGATACCAAAGCAGGACAGGGAAATACAAAAAGGAGGACATTGGAGGACACATGGAGACAATGTAGAATTAATGTAATATTCTTCTGTTTTTAGGGGACCCTTGAATTCTTCCCCCTAAAAATAGGGTGTTTCCGGGCATTCCAGCATACTTTAACCCCTGTAAGTAAAAAGCCAGACAAAATCATGTATTTTTAAAATGCCTGCCAGACGGAGGACGTGAAGGTAAAAAGGAGGATATGTCCTCCTCTTGCCTGACAGCTGGTAACCCTATCTCAGAGCCACCTGCATCTCTCCTCTTGCCCCTTCTAAAGGGACAATTTGGCACCCCCTGCAGTCTGGTGCCCACAGCCTGGCACCCCCTCGTTTTTCAGCCCCGCTTTCCAAACACCATGGATTTGAAGGCAATGTCTGTATGTTGATTGTTTCTGTTTCTGGAGGAATTTAATTTCTGGCTCTTCAACAATATAATTTCCTGGCTTTGCATTATAGCTATAGTGGTTATAGTGGATGGGAGCAGTGTCCAGGAGGGAATGTCACTCATAGGCTGTGTCTACACTAGCAAATTAGTCCAGACTAAGTGTGTTTAGTCTAGACCAATTTGAACCATGTCTACACTAGCCATCAGATATTTCAAGATAAATATATCTAGATAGATAGATAGAGTAGTTTGAACCAGGGGCATTGCTACACATTATTGGGGGGGTTGGCCCCCACCGGCCGCCAGATCCCTGGTTGTGTTTTCTCCCCCCACCCACAGCTGGTTCCTCAAGCCCTTTCCAATCTGCCCCGGCAGCCCCCAGAGCCCTTCCCTAACTCCTTAGTCCCACAGCTGGTCCCTACTGTCCCAGGCTGACCCCACTCCCCCATGCCCTTTCCCCAGGGGGATGGCTTGCTTGCTCCCCTGACTCATCCTCCACCCCTGGGCTCCCTTACCTGGCTGCCGGAGGGAGACTGCAGCTGCAGCATAGGCTGAGGCTGCAGACATGTCCCTGCTCTGAGCATGCTCAGACCAGAGTCATACCAGGGCAGGAGTTTTAACAACTCCCAGCCCCAGGCTGGGCAGCGCCGTCCCAGCCGGAAGACTCCATCTTCCGGCCAGCTAGAGCCTGCAGCTGTTCACTGCCCAGGTAGTGTTCCCTGGGTGGGGGCGCAACAGTGCACCGCTGCACAATTTAGTAGTGTGCTACTCAGGGGCTGGCCCTGAGTTTCAGGAGGGCAGAGGCCACCTGAGGCCCCCCACCCCCCGCCCCCAGCAATGCCACTGGTTTGAACTAACTAAAGCTTAGTTCAAAACTTAGTTCGAACAGTAAGTTAGAACTAACCACTTAGTTCAAACTTGCTGCTTTGGCTAGATAGAACTGGCATGATTTAGTCATGCTAGCTCAAACAAATATGTTTGAACTAGTGGTTCGTTTGAACTAACCATGGGGTTGGTTATTATTATTATTTTTTTTTTTTAGTTTGATCTAGTTGAAAAAGCGTGGCTAGTTCAAACTAAAAAGTTAGTTCAAACTTAAAAAATAAATAAATACATGGTTATTTCAAACTAACTTTCAACTGCTTAGTTCGGACTCTGCAAGTCCAAACTAAGCTTTTAGGTATAGGCATAATATAAGAGCTTAGACTGGTTGAATAAGACCAAATTTTTTCAGCGTTTACTGCAGGGCCTAGCACAATGCGACTCTAATCTTTGTTATGCTCTGATCTAGTCTAGCTGGACATTAAGCCCATTGGGGAAGCAACTATGTCTCACTGGATGTCTCTAAATTGCTTAGCACAACAAGACCCCCCAGTCTAGAATTTTTAGATGCAACCATAATACAACTCACAAATGGGAGTAAATTATTTAAAGCAGTAAAATAATTGTTACCACTGAAACAGTGACTTTGTACACACACAGAATAGAGCTGATGAGGGAAGATGTTATATTTTTGACAACACACTTCTCAAGGTAGAAATGGACTTCAGGTAATAAGTTGGAAGATATATGTGAGATGGACATATAGTTTTTTGCTTGCTTGTTTTGGGCAGCACTGATCACTGAACAGTTTGGTATCAGCTAAGGGAAAGCAGTAATGATGCTTTTTTAAAAGGACAGATTTCACAATGAAGACAAAACCAATTAGGGGGTTTCTAAAGAAAAAAAATAAATCCATAGAAGCTATCTCCACAATCTAAAAATAGAGAAATCTCATTCTTGTCTCTAATAATTACAGATGGGTTTAAGTCCCGATGACCAAGGTCAATATCCCCACCACAAAATGTTCATCGTAAATTATTAATTAGTGGAGTTACCAGCTGCAACCAGATCACACCCTTCCAGTTGTTTTGTTATTATGTTTGCAATGATCACTTCCACAGATTTGCCAGGAATAGGTTGAAGGAATCTTTGGAATTACCCAGGCCAACAGTGAGGCTTCATTGCTGTCCCTCCCTGGGCAGCACTTCTCTCAGTTTTCATGCTAAGGAATTATTGTCAACATGCATCCACTGAAGCTCTAGATCCATATTTCTTCTGCAAAGATCCTACAGATATTGCTAGAAAACCCAACAGTTTCAGTTTAAAATCTCCATAGCGATTTCTATTCCAAAACCATTGAACAACAGTGACAGCAAGAGTTTGGGTGGAGGATTATAAAACGGTGGAACCAATCAAACTGTAACTGATTAAATGTCATGGTAAACCTTTATCTGTGAAGCAGTTTCCAACCCCATATGCCTCCTCTTTCCTATCTGTCTAACTTATTCTTTTTGTAGTTATCACTCAGGAAAGAAATTACCATGGGAAGCAACCACTCGCTCAAGGAGTTTATTCTCCTGGGACTTTCTGATAAGGCAGAGTTGCAGATCCCCCTCTTTGTGGTGTTTTTATTGATATACACTGGTACTCTGGTTGGGAACCTTGGAATGGTGGCCTTAATCAAGGGCACACCACAACTCCACACCCCCATGTACTTCTTCCTCAGATATTTTTCATTTGTTGATGTCTGTTATTCCACAGTCATCACCCCTAAGATGCTGGTGAACTTCTTATCAGAGCATAAAACTATTTCCTTTACTGGATGTGTTGCACAGTTCTATAGCTTTGCTGTCTTTGGGACTGCTGAGTGTTATCTACTGGCTGTGATGGCCTATGACCGGTATGTAGCCATCTGTAAGCCACTTCTTTACATGGTCACCATGTCCAAGGGTGCCTGCATTCAGCTAGTATCAGCTTCCTACATCATTGGTGTTATTTGTGCAATGATATACACAGGTTGTACATTTGGAGGAACCTTCTGTGGGTCCAACACGATCAATCATTTCTTCTGTGATACCACCCTACTTCTGAAGCTCTCCTGCTCTGATACCTGGAGCAGTGAGATGATGATCTTTGTCCTTGGCACCATAAATG
>ML683719.1:0-10707 GCA_007922195.1 Podocnemis expansa
TCTGATAGTGATATTTGGACAAGACTCAGAAACTTTAGAGGTTCTGCTCAAACACATGTCCAAATTCCAGCCCCTTCTCCCAACCTCATCTCCAAACTTTTTAATACAGAAATCCAAAAGATTCATAATATCAGAATTTAGGGAATTTTTAGTGAGCTTTCCTCTGACTTTACAGCCAGTTCAGGGAAACTTATTTTGTCTGTTCACATCTGGGCACCACCAGTCACAAATGGTGTTCTCTGCAAACAGGATAATCAAAAAACACAAACCCAAAGTGAACTCCTAGCTTTGAAACCTTAGATATTCAGGGGATAAGTTCTGGGATGGAGGCTCTTGTTTTATCTCAACTGGCTAACACTAGTTAAATCAAGACTGAAAATCTCTTTCTAAAAAAAGATGCTCTAACTCCATCAAAAATTACTGGCTGAATGGAGGAACAATTTCTCCATCACAAATTATTGACTAGAGGCAGGAGTGTAGACAGCCTCTGTTTTCCGACCCAAACCCTTGAGGCTATGTCCACACACACAAGTGCTTGTTTAGAAACAAGCCATTTTAAAATAACGCTTTATTTCAAAACAAGTTATTTCAAAATAACAAAAAAAAGTTATTTTGAAATAAGGAAAAAAAGCGGGAATTGAAATAGCATGTCCACACTGTGGGCTTCCTATTTCACTTCAGGGGCAGGGCACCATGGGAGGTGTGGCAACATGGATGCCTCCCTGGGCCATGTCGGCAGCCATGTTGGTAGCCAATCCCATAAAAGCTGGCCCCGACCTCACTTCTCTGTCCATTCAGGCTAGCAGCACGCTGCAAGTGATGGACTTTGCCCAGTTGCCTAGACAGCCATGCGACACCCAGCCTCTCTGACCACCTGCAGAGTGTCCTGCTCATGTGGGACAGTGTGCTTGCGGAGCCAGAGGGTGATCAGCCTCTGCCTGGGGCTTACATCCACCTCCTGCGCAGGGCAGAGCTACTGACCCTGCCCCCCTCCGTGCCTCGCCAGGTCTAGGCTTGCAAGACCAGCTTAGACTGGTGGGATTGGGTCATCCTGCACACCTGAGGGGACGACGACTGGAGGTGGAACTTCTGCATAACCAGGGCCAGCTTCACCCACCTGGTCACGGAACTCATCCTGCAGCTGTGCCACAGGGACACCCTCATGAGGCTTGCCATCCCCGTGGACAAAAGAGTGGCCATCGCCCTCTGGAAGACGGCCACTCTGGAGTCCCACAGGTCAGTGACACACCTCTTCAGTGTCGGGAGGTCCACCACCGGGTACATCCTCGTCGAGGTCAGCAGGACCATCAACCAGGTCCTGCTGTGACACCTGGTGAGACAAGGGGAACTGCAGGACACCATCCCAGGCATGGCCACCCTCAGCTTCCCCAACTGTGCAGGGATCCTCAACAGCATCCACATCCCCATGCGAGCCCCGGAGCAGAGGGCCGCCGAGTACCGAAATAGGAAGGGGTACCACTCCATCATTGTGCAGGCCCTTGTGGACCACTGGGGCCAGTTCCAGAACTTGCATGTCGGATGGCCAGGGAGGGCCCATGATGCCAGGGTCCTCCAGAACTCTGCCCTCTACCAGGGCATGGAGGCGGGCAGCTTCTTTCTCCCTCACAACATTGATCTTGGGGGAGTAGAGGTCCCCGTCCTCATCGTGGCGGACGTGGCCTACCCCTTGCGGCCATGGCTCATGCGGCTGTATGCAGGGCCCCTCGATCCCTCCCAGCAGATATTCAGTCGCCACCTGACCTGCTGCTGCCAGGTGGTGAAGTGGACATTTGGGTGCCTGAAGGCCTGCTGGAGGTGCCTCCTCACCCGCCTCCACCTCGCAGAGAGGATGCTGCCACAGGTGATCACCACATGCACGGCCCTCCACAATTATTGTGAGCAGCGGGGTGAGCCCATTCAACCAGCATAGGAGGCTGAGGCCCGAGTCCTCAGCAGGGACTATGCAGAACACGGACCTGTGCCCACACAGGAGCAGCCGTCGCAGCGAGCCTTGTCTGTGCACAATGCCCTCCAGACCACCTTCACTGCTAAGAAACTCTGAGGGCCAGGCCTGCTCTGTCCCACACCACCCTCTCCCCCTTTCACACACTGCCAGCCCCCGCCCATCCACCCGCACTGCCACCTACCCCCAATAAAACAATGCACAACCAAGGATATGTTTCAAAGTATTTATTTAACATAACAGGGGTTGGGGCAGGGAAGAGCTGGGGAGGGTTAGGGGATGGGGGACTTTGGGGAGCTCAGGGAATGGGCAGCAACTTGGGAGGGGAAGGGGGACTTTGAGGAGTTCGGGGAGGGGGCAGAAACTTGGTAGGGGAAGGGGGTGAAGGAGTCCAGGGAGCAGGAGGGAAGTCAGGCATGGCCTGTGGGAGAGTCCGGGGGGGGGGAGGTGTACCCTGCCCATGCCCACGCCCACGGCTGCACTCTGGCCATCATCACCTCTGGGGAGGGCCAGGTGGTGAACCCTTGGCGTGCTGTGGCAGGGTCATCCGCTCTGCCAGCTCCCAGATGGCAGCGGCATGGTCCACGAGGGCAACTGTCAGGCGGTCCAGAGCTGTGGCCATCCGATCGTCTGCCATGGCAACCCACTTGAGGACCTGGAGGGCAGCATCCTGCTGCTGGGCCTGCTCGCGGCGCCAGGCCTGCATTGATGCCTTCATCCTTTCCTCAAGCTCCTCGAGGCTCTCGGCGCATGACCGGGAGACCCTCCTCCACCGCCGGGGTTCCCTGGGGCTGAGGTGTCAGGCTGGTGGTGCAGCATGGCAAGCGGCTGGGTGACCTGCTGGAGGGAAGCATAAAACACAGCTGGCCTCTGCTGCCTGCTGGCCTTGTCTGTCTGTAGCCTGTCTGCAGCACAGACCTCTGCCCTGACTATCAGCAGGTCCCAGGATCCCATGGGACATTGCCCTGGGGTAGGGCTACCGGCCTCCAAAGCCTCAGAAGGAAGCCAGGACAGTACCCAACGGAGGACATTGGAGGACACTGGGTGAAAATGTTGTCTGGCTGTGATAGTCATCGGGGTTTAGGGGGCCCTGGAACACTTTCCTGTACAAATCAGTATTCTCTGGCATTCCAGGATCCTTCAAACCCTACAGTCAAAAGCCTGACAAACTCTTGTATTTTAAAATACTGCCAGACAGAGAATGTGAGGGTAATAGAAGAACAGGACAGTAAATAGGGGAACATGTTCTCCTTTAGCCAGCCATCTGGGAACCGTACCCTGGAGGCACACATGCTAGTGGTGCCCACAAGGGTGAGGTGGACTCAGCCACGCCGTGCTCTAGGGGGTCTCCCAAGGCCACTTTCCAGTGGTGTGCCTTGCATGCTCTCCACCCCACCCAAGATACGGCTGCATCTTTAACAGCCAGCCCCTGTGAACCACCCCCAGTTACACAGGGGCCTGTGACCCCAGTGCCATCTGTTTCTGTGGGACCCGTGGACGAGGGGAGGCCTCTGCACCCACCGAACCTGTGCCCTACTTGCCCTGGTGCCCGGCCCTGGACCCCTCACTGGCCATGACCTCCTGGACAGGCCCAGCCCTGTGTGCCTCAGTGGGAGGGGAATACTTACCCACAGGGGCTCCAGAGGTCCAGCGCAATGTCCCAGGCTCCGTGTCAGACCCAGGGGCTGAGATGGTGGTGGGCCCCTGGTCCTCTGGGCTGCTCAGCACCTCCAGGCCAGCGAAGAGGTCCGGGCTGCTTGGGGTGGCCTCTGCCGCTGGTAGTGCTGCGGCTGGAGGCCCCCCGATGGAGACATCGGATGTGGTCCCCGGTGCCTCCTGGGAGACCGCTGGGCTCTGGCCCGAGGAACGAGTGAAGCTCCTCATAGTAGGGGCAGGTGGCTGAGCTCCCTGCCCCCTGGACCTCCCAGGCCTCCTGGGTCCGGGCATGGTTGTGGCACCGTGATTTTATTTTGCTGCGGAATTGCTCGGTGGTCCGGGGGTGGCCCGCATCGGACATTGCTGCCGTGATGTCCATGTAAATGTCCCAGTTCTGGTGTGAGGCCCGGAACCGGGACATGATGTCTGGCCTCTGCCAGATCCCGAGGAGGCAGTGAATCTCCTCAGGGGTCCAAACAATGGCCCTGCATCACCCCCCAGCAACAGTGCCTGCCTGTGCAGCCATGGCTGATAAGAAGTCAAGCAATGCTGCCTGACAGGCACGCCCTGGCAGGAACTTCCTGTTCCCTAGGGTGCTGTGCACCCTGAGAGGAAGGTCATGGTTATTTCAAAACAAGGATTGTTTCGAAATAACTGTCCAGACAACGGATGTTTTGAAACAAGTCATTTTGAAATAACCGTTGTTTCAAAACGGCATGTCCCAACAGGGTTGTTTCAAAACAACTCGTTTCAAAACAACCATTGTTTTGAAATGGAAGGGGTTTAAGCCATTTCGAAACAATGGCTCTTGTTTTGAAACAATGGAACCCGTTGTTTCGAAATGAGAGAACGTCATTTTGACATGTCCCTTCTTATTTCGAAACAAGCTCTGTTGTTTCGAAATAGGAAGCCTGTGTGGACATACCCTGAGTCTGCAGGGTAGACCTACCCAGTCATGCTTTCAGTCATGTGAGGAGACTCTTCTTGCTGATGATCCAGTAGCCTAGCAACTGAAGCATCAGGAGGAAGAGGATAGGAGAGAGGCAGCCCACCCCCTGCCACATCAAGACTACAGAGACTGCCCAGGGCCACAGCTTTGAGGCTGTGTAGGCAAAGAGCAGTCTCCTCCTGCTTGTCTGCCCACAGTGCCACTGCTCGCAGTTGCCCACTGTAGGCTAGTCCACAGTTGTGGTGGCGAAGCTCGCAGCACTGCAGTGGGGAAGCATGGATGGGCTTGCTGGCCAAGTGGGTGGGCCCAGGACCACCCACGCCCGCTTGTAGCTATACCTCTGTTTGGAGATACAAATCACTGAATGAGTGTTTCTGTCCTTTGCGATCCATGAGGTCAAACTAAATGATTATAATGAGCCCTCTAGCCTTGAAAGCTAGTTCCTAATGTATATTCCTTTAACAGTGTATTTAATCTTTAATTTAATGTTGTAAATATAGGTTTCAGGGCAATCTGAAGCTTCAGAAGTCAGAGAATAGAGGCCTTGCAACAAAATCCTGCAAAAGTCTTGTAGTAGATCTGGCTGTGGTAAAGAGGACATAGAAACATTGCACATTGGTCTATGTGGAGCAAGGATAAGCTCAAGACAAAATAAATGGTAGCATCAAGATGTCAGTGCTGAAGTTCCTTTGATGGGCTAAATCAAAATTAATTATTTAAGATCATCTGGTGAGTGTTCTGTTTTTGGAACATTTATCACCTTTGGTGGCCTCCATCAGTCAGATTTCTTTCAGAGATAGCAACAAAGCTTTGGAACAGCATCAAACTCATCTCTGAAAGAGAATGGAGAAAATATTAATCCATCTTTTTCTCCATTTTGCTGCCCTTCTGACACAGAGCAGAATCCTTTCTGCGTTGACATGCATAAGCAATGGCAAAGCTCCCATTGACATAAGTTGGCCAGGATTCCACATTGGCTAGTCCATGCTCAGGCCCCAGATCAAGACAAAGTTCCTAGATAAGGCGGTGTTTAAACACCCACTTAACTTTCAGCACACACTTAATGGAATATGTGCGCATGCTTCAAATAAAACACTTGCTTTAGTGCTTTCCTGAAGATGCATGGGCCCACATATGTGCTCATTCATGTTCCTGAATTGGGGTTTCATTGAAAAATTCTACTGAAATCTGTGGGGCAACTTGAGAGGTTAGGTTTTGTTCACTGCGAATAAGAGTGGCTGGGCCTCTCCTGATAAGACTACTTTTGGAGAAAGGCAGTATATGCTTTTAGTAAAGGTAGCAGAATCTGGCCCTATATAAATAAATCTGTTAATGTAACCTGAGGGTCCAGGACTAGGAGCCAATGAAAAATGAGATTGTTTCATTTCCGTCAAAGCAAGCACCATGGAAACTGTGGTGGAGAAAGCTTCTCACACACCATTCTGCCGATGGCCAGAGAGGACACCATTACCCTGAGATGTGTAATCTTTGCCATTAGCATTGCATAGAGCTTAGTGGAAACAGATTGAAAAGTTCAGTGTTGCATCAGAAGAAATGGAGAAAAGGAAAAACTTCTTGTGGCTTTTTTTCCCCCACAATTTTCCAAGAAGCTTTACTATATAGAGCTACTCAATGTGGCAGTAGAGTGTGAGGATACATAATGTGTAATTTGTAGAGTGCCCTGCATTGCTTCCACAAAAAGATACCTACTGTAGTCTGGTTTGAAATGGGACTGCAGCAGTGTGAACCTGGTACTGTTTTATTTGCACCAGCTCATGGGGTAGTTTAGTACAACACTTCAGGACACTACATTTCACATCCTTACCGTCTCCCCTGCAGTGCCATACAGAGAGCCTTGAGATGGCCATAAAGGTATGAAACTTGGAATGACGGAGACCTGTCCTATAAGGAAAAGGACTAAAACTTCAACCCATTTTACATGGATCATAAAATGATAAAATCTTTCAGCTATATAGGTGTGCAGTAACTCTGGCTCCACTGTTCTGTAGATCAGAGATTTTATATTTCGTTTTCAAATCAGTGAGGCATTCCATCCCCACTCATGGTGTAGATGCACAGCCTATGTCTATCTTTTCCTCCTTTCTGCTTTTTCTTGGTTTATTAACAATTATTCCTGTCTCAGGCTTATTGCTCCCTAATTATAGCATATCTCATTGTCTTTATTTATCTCTGATTCCTACTTTATAGACAGGTGTCCAGCTTCAACCTTGAATATCAACAATGACTGATTTCCCAACTGCCCTAAATGGATTGTCTTATTACTCAGCCAGTTCCTAATGGGAGGAAATGACTCCTGATTCTGTACCAGGATTTTGCCATCTACAGATTTGATTTTTCACACCACAGAGTTTTACCATACACTGTAGTAACCGCTTTACTGTATTATTTATATATAATTCTTTAAACAAAACAACTACAATAAGTGAACAGGGAAGGGCAGATAGTAATATCTTTATCTATTTTATTCAACAAGTCATCCTATTTAAAGCTGGCAAAACATGTTCATGTATTTTTCCACATAAAAAATGTTGGTTATTTGAAAATGAAACTGTTCACATAACAGAGTTGGATTCAGTGAAATACGCCACTTGAAAATTGTTTGTGGAATAGAAATTACTTTGTTTGTTTGTTTGTTTGTTTGTTTGTTTGTTTACACTAAAACATTTCAAATGGAAATGAAACTTTGAAATTGTCTAAAAAATATGTTTTGTTGACTCTAATTGCAGGTTTTGGATTTCCTGTTGAAAATTTTTCACATTTCAAAATTTCATCCCTATTCAGGATAAGAAAAAAAAATCAGAGTGTTAAATATCCTTGTGGCATGGGAAGTTCACTTCCCACTCAGCCCTTGTCCTGTTTACATCTGTGGGATTACTCGTGTCTAAGGTGCTACACAACATGAGTTTCTGGTATGACACTGAGTTGTACGGCTGCACAGCTAAGCTCTTTATGGCAAAAACTTAACCAAATTAAGGTTGTGCATGAAAATCTTATCTCTCACTCTGCTTGGCTGTGTACACTATAGTTCTTTTTTTAAAACATAATTATATGTTTGTGTCCCAAATAATCTTATATATTGGTTATTTCTCAAATGAAAAAAAAAATGTTTTGTGGGTTTCTTTCCCCATAAAATGAAATAAACATGTATTTGTGTTGCCTGGGTAAAAAAAAAAAATCAATTTTATTATGTAGCAATATTGTACTTATCTTATACTATAGTAATAAAATGTACATGACATTAATTTAGTCATTGAAACAGTCTGTTTTAATTTAGTTCATTCTTACCATTTTTGAAAATACAAACTCATTCCCTCAAAAGGAGCTGTTGGGTACTCATTTTTTGTTTATATGTCAAGCCATATGTACATACTCAGTCCCTGCCCTAAAGAGTTTACATGCCAAAAATACTCAATATGCCAATGGACCAAACAAGAGGAGGGAGGGAACACCTTTTGCTACACTACGCCACAGTACGTTGTCTAAATGCGGTGTACTGTGTAGTTCCTGTATCCACAATCATTACAGGTTCTGTCTGGGTTATACAAAGCATTACACAGATCTACAGCATTCTGGCGCAGTCTATGGGAGGTTGTGTGAAATATTGCGCTATTAAACAACAGGTGGCCCTTTGAGAGACTCAAGTAATCAAGAATTGGATGCAAGATTAACTTTGGAAAGTCTGACTTTGGTATTTTGTGACATTATCTTCTTTTCTTATTGTAACCAAAGGAAAGAACTTGTGCTTCTTACAGGGAAGCTTTTATCTTTATTACTTCCCCTCTATCTGTATGCATGTAGATTTTGAGCTTTATTGCAAAGTTACTTAGAATAACCTGTGTATGTTTAACAGGATCTGAATTATCTACATTAGCTGAAAAGAGAGACAGTGTGATCCAGGGGATGGAGCATGAGGAGATGAGGGTCCTATTTCTGGTGTTACCACTAGCCTGCTGTATGGTCTGGGGCAAATCACAACTCCTCACTTTCCCCAAATATTATCTCTGGATAAAGACAGCCCTCCTTTTTAAAGCTTTTTGAAATTCTCATCTTGAAAAGAGGTGTTATATGAGAGCAAGGTATTAATGTATTTACAGACAGAACAACGATGAATACATGCAAAGGAAAGCATAAACTCATAGATTTTAAAGTCAGTAAGGACCATCATGATCATCTAGTCTGACTTTCTGCACATCACAGGTCACAAACACTCATTCATCCATTCTTGTAGTAGACCCATAGTTTCTTTGGTTACTGAAGTCCATAAATCACGCTTGAAAGACTTCAAGTTTCATAGAATCCACTATTTACTACATGTGCAACTTAAATCTAAGATTTCCTGACCAGTGAGACCTTATTCATGTAGCCTCAATATTCTCTTGGGGAATTTATTAGGGCCTCTTGAAAAATATAAAAGAAAGAAATACCTAGTATATAGCTAGTTGCCTTGAGACCTCTGGAACTCTCTATCCAGCTGCTTTTAGAGCTTGAAACAGCACTTGCCACATCTAACATTCCGAAGTACCTGGCTTACCTTTTTTCTACATTAATCACTGACTTCACAATGGATTCTGACCATAATGCTATACATCAGGCGAACCAACGTACCATCTGATTGTGTAATTATCTTGAGGTTTCATTAAAGACAATACTACTGAATGAGTAAGGAATAGAACTTTAATCATACAGACAGGTATCCAGGTGTGTACCTGGGAGCAGCTATGTTAAATCTTCTCTGGGGCACGTCTCCCAATTTACACAACAATGGCCCATGCTAGGGAGTGTTTCTAAATTTACAACCTTCTACAAGCATATCACTACCTCTTCCCCCCTAAGGAAAAGAAGTAAACAGTTAGATACATATAAAAGCTAGCTAATAATACATGCACTAACATCTAACAACACATAACAGCGATCTAAAAAAAAAAACATGCAGAAGAACAGTCCATAAACCCAGGATATGTACTATGTAGAGAGGAGAGGTTACTAGCACATCACTCTCAAGTGAGTCTTTACCACCCACTTCCCTTACATATCCTAGCAAGTCTCTGTGAGTCTTTCTGGACATTTGATTACTTGACTAGATCTCAGAACTGGTCCTTTATTCAGGTCTGAATTCTTTTGTTCCCTGATGGTTTCATTACCATGTGTTGAAGATATTGGATCTGTCAGGGGAGGCATGCCAGAATCTACCTCAACTTCCATGGTGTTGGAACTTTTTGGAATAAGTTGTAGATCCTGTCGATTATGTCGAAATGTGTCCCCTTGATCTGTGTGGACCACATAAGACCATGGATACAGCTGTTTTTTAATGGTACCTCTTTGTCGCCAGGTATTAGAGGAGTGATTCCTCAGGCAAACTCTGTCACCTGGGTTAAGGGATGGAAGATCACGAGCCCTTCTATCAAAATAAAATTTCTGCTTCCACTTCTGGTTTTCTTTCATTTTCTGAATGTTAGCATTGTTCCTAGATTGCAGCAACTTATCAGTAATAGGTAAATTAGATCTGATCCTTCTTCCCATTAACAGCTGAGCTGGAGAAAAGCCATTCTCCAGGCGTGTACTTCGGTAGACCAGGATTGCTGTATACAGATCACCTCCACTTTCAAGAGTCTTTTCCATCAGGTTTTTTTTACTGTCTGTATAGACCTTTCCACCAGTCCATTTGATTGGGGGTAATTGGCACTGGAGGTTTCATGATGAAAATGCCAATCTGAGGCAAATTGCTTGAATTCTGCATTTGAAAATTGTGGCCCATTGTCACTGAAGACCTCATCAGGAATTCCATGTCTGGAGAAAATTCCTTTCATGCCAGTGATCACTGAATTACTATTACTGTATATCATCACATATAAGCCGAGAATTTTCTGCCTGAAAATTGGCTTCAAAACAGGCACTTGGCTTATACTTGGGAGAATATGGTAGACAGGCCCAGCCAGCCCTTTCCCTGACCATGCGGCAGGGTGGAGCCCCAGTGTTGCCGGGCGGCCATCTTGGGCAGTCGGCCGGTGCTGGAGGAAGGAAGGGACCCCAGCATCTGGAGCAGCCAAGTAAGGGGATCCTGGGGATGGGTCAGCCTGGACATGGGGGGGGGGGGATTCAGGGAAGCCAGGGAAGTGGC
>VOCP01072866.1:0-16667 GCA_007922195.1 Podocnemis expansa
GATGATGATGATGATGATGATGATGATGATGATGATGATGATGATGAACAAGAGCAACAATAGCAACAACAAAACAACAACAATGACCACCCTCATAATACTGAACTAAGATGAACAGTACTAAATATATTAAACTTTGTAATCATTAGGCATTGAATAGGAACATGGTAACACACAGGTTGGTTTTGGGAAGAAGTGCTATAGAGAGCGACTAACTAGACACAATTTTGCAAAGTAATAGGACTCCAAAATAAACCAATGCAATTTTGCAAAGAATGCATCTGCAAAGGCATCATATAACAGAGGATGTGGATGATACGTCCCACTCTGTGTGGGTTTGGGAAGCTCACAGGCACTGGACACTTCAAAATGTCAGCTTTACTGACATAAGCATGCAGAACATCCACACATACAGTAGAATCTCAAAGTTATGAACACCCTAGGAATGGAGGCTGTTCATAACTCTGAAATGTTCATAACTCTAAATAAAAGTGTATGATTGTTCTTTCAAAAGTTTACAACACACCAGAAAAACCTCCAGTTTAGACACAGCTATGCTAATGGATGAGTCGTCAGCTTAGCGAATTCCATTTGGAGATGTGGCATAGTCACCAAATTACCAATGCTCTGTGGAAAAGAAACTGAGCTGCAACTGCACCATCCTTGAGAGGATCACTGCATGTCATGGTGGAGGCGCCTGGCGTTGAGGTTTCCTGTGTTGCTATGTTGCACCTGGTCTACAAGTGCAGAGAGTTATGTGTGGCAGATCAGGATGTGCCAGTATCAAATTATGAACACTATTTTGTACTGAACACCTGTATGGACTGGGCAAGACATAGTAGATGGTTTTGCATCAAGAGGGCTTCCAAAATGTTGTTGATGATAGATGGCAAACATACCCCTCATTTGGTATCAGATCAGCTTTCCACAGTGTACATTAACAGAAAGGGCTACCTTTCTATGGTTTTGCAAGCTCTGGTGGCTCACCAGGGACATTTTATTGACAGCAGTGTGGGATGGTGGGGGAAGGTACATGACACATGAATCTTTGAAAACACAAGCCTGTTCAGAAAATTGCAAGCAGTGATTTTCTTTCCAGACCAATGGATTATCACTGAAGCTGTTGAAATGCTAATAGTGATCCAAGGGAGATTGAGCTAACCCTTACTTCTATGAAGCCATAGACAGCAATGAGTATTTCAGCTACAGGACAAGATGGTGCTCATTGACAGCTCAATAGTCCTTTGACCATTGATGCTGTCTATTCATGAGTTGAGACCTCAAGTGTGTGTTGGGGGGAACACCTTCATGGTTATAGCTGCCTGCTGTATGCTTCATAACATCTGTGAAGCAAAGGGGGAAAATTTTCCACTGTTGTAGGGAATGGAAGCGGAATGGCTGTCCACTGATTTTGAGCAGCCAGATACCAGGACTATAAGAAAAGTTCATTGGGGAGCTATCTGACTCAGGGAAGCTTGGAGACCCCATTTTAAGAGTGAGCCACAGTAACATGTGTTGCCCTAATGTGGTCCAAATAGTGTTGAGTTTTTGAACCCCTGTATAAACCTGGTAAATGACTGTTGTGTACATCATAAACTAACATTTCAAGTGCATCTATTGCTATAGTCTCTGAAAGATGTCAGATCCAGCTAGCATATGTTATGAACTAATAGAGATAAATTTATTTCCATAAATAGACTTTTATTCCAAACTCATGCAAACAGAGCTATTTATAACTGAAGGTAATTTAGGAAGGTCACTAAAGTCAATGCAAGTGTAGCAGAGTGTATGCCTACTGCTCCACTCTTCTGGCCCTGTCTGGACCAGAAAGGACACAGAGATCCACAGATGTGCAGTTGCCAGTGATTGTTAACATGTGTTCGAATGTCCCCCCACCCCCACCATACAATGCCTCACCTGAGCCAGATGCGACAGGGGCTGCTCAGGATCAGGGAAGGACAATGACTTGGAACTTCTCCTGACTCTTTCCCCCTCTGGCTTACAAACCCTCTAAGGCAGTGATTTTCAAACTTTTTCTCTTGGGACCCAGTTGCAAAAGAAAATATTTATGTCTACAAATCAACAATTACCTCTTAGAACAATGCATTCCAGTCTTTTGGTGGCAGCAGCAGGGGGGCTGCCACAACATAGTATCTGAGGGTCTGCAACCCAGTACTGGGTCCTGACCCTAAGTTTGAAAACCACTGCTCTAAGGCCTGGTTTATAAGCCCTTTGGGGTCTGTAAAACAGCAGCAGCTCATGACCTAATCAAACCCCTGGCAGAGTGCTAAGCCTGTGCCTGTGCACAACTGCCTCCCCTCACACAATCAGGCTTAGCCCAACTACCTGCTCTGCTGCCCCAAATCTAGATATGCCACTGTGACAGAGGTCTGTCCAGGGGTTCACCACCCAGCACTCTGAGTATGTCTACACTTACACCGTAAATGGAAATAATGATGATTAATTTGATTTAAAGAAGTGCAGGGCAACACTGGCTTTCCTTATTTCAAAATGGTTATTTCAAAATGATAAAACTTCACTTTAAATCAAAATGACAGCTAAATAAAACTTATTATTTCAAAATAATGCAGTGCAGCTGTGTTAATTCAATTTAAACCTTATTTCAATTTTAAGCAAGGTTTGATTTTCTTCCTCCCAGGGTGCATGCACCCATGGAAGGAAATGCCTGCTCTCCAGAGCCTTGGGCAAGCAGCCCAAAAGGTGCGCCCCCCTGAGATCCAGCCAGGGGCCAATAGGGCCTCAGTCCTTTGGCCAGGCAGGTGGGGGGGACCCCGGTGCCCTGTTTTTTCAGCCCTGGCTGGGCAGGGGAGAAGACATCCCTGTGCCCAGCTTCCTGCATGCTGGCCAAGAAGTGGAGGAAGACACTCCATGCTCAGCTCCCTGCACACTGTCTGGGAGGTTGGGGAAGAGTCCCCCATGCCCATTTCCCTGTACGCTGGCCGGGCCATGAGGGAAGGCACCCCACGTCCAGCTCCCTGAGTGCTGGCCGGTGGCAGGGTGCATTTCCCGCCACCTGGCCAGTGCTCCAGGAGCTGGGTGCAGATGTCTTTTCACCACCACCCACCCAGAACTCCAGGAGCCATGCACAGGCACCTTCCCCCACTGTCTGGCTTGCGCACAGGGAGCTGGACATGGGAGGTCCCTTCCCCATGCCCCACTGAGCACGTGGCACTTCAGCCAGGTGGGGAGATGCTTTGTCCCTCACCAGGCTCTGTGTGCCCAAAGCCCAGTGAGCTAGAGCCAGGCAGAGGACTGGGTGGTGTCATGGCCCATCTTGGGTTCCATGTTGCCACACCTCCCATGGTGCCCCTCTCCTAAACTGAACTAGCAAGTCCTGTCCAGGGACATTGTAGTTCGATCTGGGTTTCTAGTGAAGCCATGTTAAATCGATTTAACTTAGATTGATTTAATGATCATTAGTTTGATACAGTTATTTTGATTTAAATTAAAATGATTTAACACTCTTAGTGTAGACATAGCCTCTGTCACAGTAAGTAACACGGTGTCTGCACTGACACTGCATCAACCTAACTGCATTGTTTCACTGTTATGCCTCTTGCAGAGGCAGAATTAGAAAGTCAGCATAACAGGAAAGTTACATCAGCAGATGTAACATTTTAGTTTAGACATTTCCAGACTTGGGAAAATGTAAGTTTCCTTGTATCGACTTAATATGAAAGTGTAGACCAGGCCATGGTGAATTACTGTGGTGGCTGTAAGTCAACACAACTTAGGTCAACATAAGTTTTGTAGTGCTGACTTGCCCTAAAAAAATGACATGGGTGCAAACTGCCCTGTTCCTTTTAACTCTGAATTGTACTGCTACCATAAAGAAGCATGGGGTTACAACAGTGGAGCAGGAGGCATAGTATGAGGATGGGCCATAAGAAACCTCTCATAGACTCCCACTTTGCCTGAGTTCATCCGATGATGTAAAACTGGTGAGAAAAAGAACATTTCCAATGTCCTTCTAGCCCTACTTCTTCCCACTGAGTTTCACTGAGTGCTTGCTAGAGTCTGGATAACCTTATGACCTTTAATGATTTGAAGCAGATTTGGATCTCATTTTCACCAGTATAAGAGATGCAGACTTTCGTTGAAGTCAATTGAGTTATGTGGGTAAATTCAAGTGTGCTGCTTTTGTAGCTCTCTAAGGATGGGCAAGATGGAAGTTGGTCAGTCTGCAATTAACACCTGTGTCTTTGAATGGTTTTTCATTGTTTTTCTTTCATTAATGCTGTTTGGGTTTGGAAGCTGCCCAGTGGCTTTTTGAGCCAATGAATGTTTAGCCTTCCTTCCCCTCCCTCTTGCTTTAATGAGCAGGCTAGAAAACACCCCTGGAGACATGCAACTGCCTATAGATACCCACTTATCATCTAGTATTGTGACTCTCAAAGTCAGGAGCTGAACACAGCTTTCTCACCACCAGGTGCTCAGGTGGGTTAAATGTTTATGGGCTTTGAGATGGAAAGAGATGGAGAAAGTGTTTGATTCTGAAGTGAGGTATTCTGTGGGGGACAGGTGTGGTGGCAGGGAAGACACAGGGAGATAACTCAGACCTCCTTATGAGCATGGAAGTCTAAACTACTATAATCTAATTTGTAAGACATTAAAAACTGGAGAGGGTGTAAAATTAAAATAGGATATAAGGTTTATTTAACTCACCCTCTCTCCATCTATCGACTTTTCAGGATGTAACCTACATCACCCACAGGGCTCATCTAGTTGAACTGAACTGATTTTAAACCAAGTTACTGGGGAAATTGAATTAAGCAAGAGATAAACCAGATCACAGACACAGTGTTGTGGGCTTTCTCTGATTTAACTAGATTGATTTAAAGCAATTTAGTTAAAATGGTGAAGGTACAGTTAAACTTGCTTAGGATTGATTTCAGACTCCCTTACACACAGGCAGAGTGGGTATAACTTGGTTAAAGAGAGAATAAATATGTGTGAGGAGCCTAATTTAGACTAATTCCAAAGAAGTAGCCATGTTAGTCTTGTTCAGCAAAACAAACGGGGAGTCTTGTGACACTTTTAAAGACTAACACACTTTTTTATCATATGAGCTTTCGTGGGAGAAAATCCCACTTCGTCAGATGCTTCAGGATGAGGAATTTACAGAACAGGAGCTTTAGACTAGAGCTTTGGTCCTGCTTTCACATATGATGATGTACAGAAAAAGTGATTCCATTATGGTTAATGGAGTTACACCAATGTGAAAGGAGAGTCTGGTGTAAGCACCTTACACATCATACCAGGATTTGTCCCAGCAAGCCTCTAGCATTTAGAATCAGATATAGAGGAAAATCCTGGAAAGGAGACAGGAGACACTTCAGAGTGCAACACAGATTAAATTCATTTTTGTATTTTGAAAATATCTTGGAAACAGTGTCCTTTAAACTGATGAGTTGATTTTATGGTAGAAAATTTGGTGTTTATTGTTAACAATATATATAGGCTATCCTTAGACAAAGATTTTATTATCCTCTCCGATATTCAGATATTTGGAAACTTTTCATGAAGTACATGACAGATTCGAATCCAAGTAGCCATTGCTGTAAATCCAGAAAAATGCCATTGATTTATTCTAGGTTACTATGGATTTATACAAGTGAAAATGATAGAACAGTCTAGCCATAAGCAAAATGAATGTTTGAAATCTGATGGTTAACATAATAGACATAATTAGACCTGGTAAAAAGTGAAAAACAGGTTTCATGAAAATAACAAATTCATAATTTACACAGCTCCAATTACTGTCAAATGGAATAAATAAAACAGTCACTATTAAATTAGCAATTGTGAAGATTAAATGGCATAAAGGAACTCAAATCTTTAATAGACATTTTCCTTTTTCCTAAACAGGCATTACTAAGGAAAGGAATGGCCGTGGAAGTTAACCACACTCTCAAGGAGTTCATTCTCCTGGGACTCTCTGATAGACAAGAATTGCAAATCCCCCTCTTTGTCATGTTTCTGCTGATGTATATTCTTACTCTGGTGGGAAACCTTGGAATGGTTGCATTAATCTGGGTTGACTCCAAACTCCACACACCCATGTACTTTTTCCTCAGCAATTTTTCATTTGCTGATGTCTGTTATTCCACAGTCATCCTCCCCAAGATGCTGGTGAGTTTCTTATCAGAGAGTAAAGCCATTTCCTTTTCTGGATGCTTGTCACAACTCTATAGCTTTGTTCTCTTTGGGATTGTTGAGTGTTACCTTCTGGCTGTAATGGCCTATGACCGGTATGTAGCCATCTGTAAGCCACTGCTTTACATGGTCATCATGTCCAAGAGACTATGCAGTCAGTTGGTATCAGCTTCCTACATCATTGGCTTCCTGTATGCACTGTTATATACAGGCTGCACATTTGGAGGCTCTTTCTGTAAGTCTAATATAATCAATCACTTCTTCTGTGATATCAGCCCACTTCTAAAGCTCTCCTGCTCTAAAACTCACAGCAATGAGATGGTTATCTTTGCCTTTGTTGGCATGAATGGGGTAGGGACCTTTGGGATCACATTCATCTCCTATTTCTACATCCTCTCCACCATCCTGAGGATGCACTCTAAAGAAGGCAGGTCCAAAGCCTTCAACACCTGTGCCTCCCACCTCATGGTTGTATCCTTATTCTTTGGGGCTGGCTTCTTCATGTATTTACAACCTAGCTCCAGCCACAATGGCCTAGACAAGGTGGCCTCTGTGTTCTACACAGTGGTGACCCCCATGCTGAACCTTTGATCTACAGTGTGAGGAACAGGGAGGTGAAGGATGCCCTGAGGAGAATGAAGAAAATGTTTTCTCACCTTTTGTCATCATTACAATGGTGTAGATAAACCAATAAAGTTCTTTGTCTCTGGATGATCGAGTTCACAGTGAAATTTTACTTGAGTCTTAATTACCGAGCTTTTTGTAGCTTCTTGTATGGTCCTGGTATAAAGTTTTAGTAAAGTGTCTTGGTAAAAATGGGGAATCCAACCTTTCAGAAATTTGGTTCAGTTTAGGGAAGTGCCCACAGGTTGGTAGATGGGTTCTCTGTATTTGGCTTCCTTCAGAGTCTTTTTGTGTGAAACTACCTGCCTTCCCTTTCAGCTCAGTTGGAAATATCATATAAGCAGCCAGGCTCATGATATTTTGGGTTAATCTTCATTGACGGCAGCAAAATTGCCACCATCAGATCAGGGCTGTCTCAAGGAGCTGTGGTGCCCCAAGCCATCTTTTGTTTCCACCCCCCACCCCCGAGGGGGAGAGGTTGAACCCAGCCTGTACTCTGGGCTGGATCACCCCACTCCCAGGACAGTGAACAGCCAGCCCAAGGGCGGAGCAGGTCAGCCCAGAGGCAGGGCTCCTCTCTCCTGCCCCTCCCCTGGGCTCACTGTTCCTCCCTAGGGGCAGGGACGTCACTGGTGCTGGGCATCCAGGGCACATGCCCCGAATCCCAGCACTGGCCCCCCGGATCTGGTGGGCCCACCCTTCTCCCGGTCTCTGGCCCAATTGGGCCAGAGATCCGGGGCCCAGCCGCAGGCGTCTGCAGCAGACCTGTCCCGGCCATGGATCCGGGACCCAGCCCCATCCCTGGCCAAGGATGCAGGGCCTAGCCACCCGTGGCAGTGTGACAGCTTCCAGGACTGTCCCAGGCCAGGGGGCGGGGCCTGTGGGATGGGGGCAGGGCTTGGGCCCATGCCCTGGGTTCCTCCCCAGGGCAGCGACGCCCCTGCCTAGGGGTCGGGAGGGCCAGCCCAGAGGTGGGGCAACAAAGCCGTCAGCTCTGTGGGCTGGCCCCCAGGCTCAGAATGGCTGGCTAGGAGAGGGATAGAAGCATGGCTCCGGCTTCTGGGCCAGCCCGCCCTGCTCCCGTTGTGGTGCCATGGTGCCTTCTTTGCTTATGGGTTGAGCTAGTCCTGCATCAAATCAAATCATAGGGCTGGAAGGGACCTCATGAGATCATCAAGTCCATCCCCCTGGGAATTGAACCCAGGACCTTCTGCATGTTAAGCAGAGGTGCTAGCCACTACACTATTTTGAATCAACCTGCCCAGTCAACTGAATGGGTCTGTGAAGACCCACTCAGTCAATCAGGAAGTTGATTCCTGAAAACCACGCCAGTAAGTAGCATAGTGCTGAGTCGAAGGGAGGGCCCTCCCTTTGACTCACCATGGTGGATGTTCTAGGTATACAAAAGTCAGAGGGAGATATGCAACTTATTTTAGACAACTTGCATATCTTCCTTCAGCTGTCACTGAAAATGGTAGATAGTGTAGACTGCCCTTTGTTTCTTCACATTTCTGGGCCAAAGCATGGAATCAAGGGAGTCTACATTGTTTTAAAGCATCAGTGTAAAGATTTCCTATTGACTGAAGTTTAGTACACATTTACTGGGAAATTTGGCGGCAACCGATGGGAGTTACGCAAGCTATAAAGTAACCTGCATAACTCCTGTCGACTTCCTAACTGCCTGTTAGCACTGTATCTTTGCTGTATGTATAAGCTGAAAGCAATAGCGAGTGAAGGACTTTTACTGGAAGATGAATGTTGATTTTGGCCACCTAATGAAAATGAAAGGAACAGGTGAATACTCCTATGTAGCAACGATGTGGCAGAAATGGTTACAATTCAAGTGTGGTTGCACAAAGCAGACTGTTTACATGGCAAAATCTTAACAATAGTTTTCCAGACTAGATTTTTAACAGGGGAATATAAAAAGCAAATAAATAACTCTTCCTTATAATCATTAAATGCCCATTGACTTCTGCTCTTTCTGTAGCTGTCTTGCACTCCAGTCACATTATGCAATACATTTGTTCTTGCCTGTACTGCTCTGTGTAGATAGATGCTCTTTTCACACAGTCTGTGATAAGCAGTTGGACAAGCTTCCATGTTTTATCCCCTAAGGAACAAAGGAGTTAAAAGGAAGGATACCTGCATAAGCCAGGCCCACAGCCCAGCCAGGGATGGAGATGCATGCCATTGTCTGAGGTAGGTTAAGCATTTCTGGACTTTATATAGGTCAAACATAATCTTTGTGTCTCAAGACTGCTAGAAATATCTGCATTCAGTGAGACTCTTGGAAGGGTTGGAAAATGAGTTGTATTCCAACAGGGAAAAAATAATAATTTTTTAAAAAAATTGTGAAAATTTTCAGCCAAAAAAATCCAATTTCTTTTTCTAAAAATAATGAAAAAATGTTCAGTTTTTGGCAATCAAGCAGCAAAAAATGTTCAGTCAAAAAGTACTTGAAATCAAAGATATTTATTTTGTGTTTTTTCTGTGGGGAAAAAATCAAGATTTTTAAAGGAAAGTAGACACTGTCTGTGAAAAGTTTCAAGTTGTCAGATACTTACATTTAAGAAAAGAATATAGTGATCTTTTTGAACAGTTCAGTGTGTCTTATGGACTAAACACATAGCTGAAATTTGCTTTGATTTGTGTCTAATTCTTTATTGTTCATTTTTGTAGTATCCACAATGCCTTAAGTGCATCCCAAATATTAAGAAAGGGACTCTCCCTGTCAAGAAAGCAGAAGACAAAGAGATAGGGTTTGGGGCAGAGGATCAATAATGAACTATTTTACATACAAAATGAAATTAAGTCTCTGTAAGTAGAATACTAAAAACGGCTTTTAAGAAAAGCTTTCATATAATTAAGAGAGGTGCCATGTATATTATTTTAGGAATAAAGGCTATATGGGATAAGCCAGGTACAAGACTATACTTTAAAATAATTAAGAAAAAGTGTTTTAGCTTCCTAAGAATCTTCTAAAGAAACAGTGACAGAATTAGCAAATTCAGTCCACACCAACCTGAGTTTTCAGCCTTCCAGAATGAAAGCAAACGATTTTCCTGGCAATGAGATTCAATACTCTTCTCCATTATTTTTAAAGTCACTTGCTACTTCAGCTGACATAACTTGGTAGACACAGTCAAATGGTTAAAAAAAAACAATCCTTTGTGGAAAACGGGAAGGACTTATGCCCTGCTCACCAAACACAATTTATGAACATATTTCTCGCACCCATTTATAATTCTTTGCACACTTTTGAACCACACATTGAAGAATAATATTAATGGCAGGCATTCTGTCAGTTTGTAGATGATACACCATTTAGAGACAGATTATCACAACAGTGTGTTGGGGCAATGAGTGTGTCAGGACCAATGTGGACTAGGGCAGTGGTTCCCAACCTCCTCTCTGCCGTGGCACACCTTGATACCTTTAATTTTTTTGAGGCGCACCACCATATAGATGCCAAATGAACTCACACATATTCATGAATCAATCAAGAACTCTGAGTATTTTTTCAAAAAACTTCCCTTGCACACCCACTCAGGCCTGACGGCACCCCCACGTGCCATGCCACACTGGTTGGGAAATGGTGGACTAAGGTGTGTTGTGCTCTTTGCCAATAAGTATTGCGGTTGCATTGTTTCTGTTTTTGATTTAACACACTCCTGTACTTTTTTTCAGTATCTTGTCCTTTGTTGACCTCCATTATTCCTCAGTCCCTGCCCCTAAAGCACTGCCCCTAAAACTTCTTAGCAGAAAAACAAAAAATCTAGACTGCTTGCTGAATGTATGGAAACATTTTAAGTATAGTTGACTTTGGGACCATAGAATGCCTCCTCCTAGCCTCTATGGCATATGACTATTTTGTCAACACTGATGACCCTCTTGTACAGTGGCTTAATGAAGGCTGGTTTGTGTTTAGCTGGCTACATGAGTGCAGCAATGCACACAAGCTGTGCTTTTCTGTAGCCCGTCTACGGATCCAATCTAAAAAACCACAGCTTCTGTTCTATCTCAAGCCTGCTAAAATTCATCTGCTCTGTCACTTTTATCAATGAAATAATGATTTTTGCCTTGTCAGTATATGTAGAATCTGCACCACCCAGACAATCAACATTTCCTGTACCTACAGTCTCAGCAGGAGCCTGAGGATCCACTTTTCAACAGACAGACATAAAATCTTCTTGATCTACACCTTAAAGTCTGTCATTCTCCAGACCTTGTTCCCCTGGAGTCTTATTTTTAATCATCTACAGCTTCATTTCTGCTGTGTCTTGTGTGTCCAATCATAACCAAGACATACAGTATGAATTTCACATATATACCAATGATTAGCTAGCGGTAAAAAAAATAATAGAATAATTATGAATAACTGTTTGTGAAATCATATTTATTTTTAATCATCTACAGCCCATTTCTAAAGTGACTTTTATGTCAGGTCAGAATCAAGACACATGATATGAATTTCACATATACATTAGGGCAGTGGTTCCCAACCTTTTCTCTGTCGTGGCACACCTTGAGACCATCAAATTTTTGAGGCACACCGCTATTTTAAAACTCATGAATATTCAAATTAACTTAAATTACTTGTGAATATTCATGAACCATGGCACAGTGTTTCAGAAATGCTGCTATGTGGGGTCGTAGGGCTGGCAAAACAGTGGCGGTCACGAGTCATGGGCAGTGGCAGGAGTGAGTCTGGAGAGCAGAGCAGGGCAGGGGTGGCAAAAGAGAACAAGGGCAGCCATGTAGGGAACAGCACAAAGGTGGCAAGAGAGGAAGGGAGAACAAGCATGGCTTTGGGGGGGGGCAGAGGGGAACCTGGGGAGTGGGAAGGTAGGGCAGGGGAGCATGGCGCAGCACTCACTTCCATCTTCTCCACAGTGGCTCCCTCACCTCACTGCTGCTCCCTCCCACTGCAGTGGGTCCCGTCCTCCCCTCCTCTAGCCCACTTCTGACTGTGATGGACCCTCCAGCCCCCAGCTACACCCCCCCACATGCACAGTCATCCCCCAGCTACACCCCCTCAATCAACCAGCCACCCCACAGCCCCAGCCACACACCCTCTGCTACAGACCCCACACACACACACACACACACACACACACACCTGCCCCACACAACCCCCAGCAGCGCCTCCCCCCAAAGCCCTTGCCTGGGCTGTTTGCAGGCTGCTGACACCAGCTGCTTCACCCTGCAGAGGGGAGATTCACACACTACAGCCTCCCCCAGCTCTCTGCTGGCTGGGCTTAAGTTGGAGCCAGGTTTAAGGTGGAGCCACCTGAACGGTGCGTTTTGGCTGCTCCTGCTATTTTTAGGGGGTCCCCTGGAACTCCCCTTTCTAGTGCCTTCCTCTATTTTTAGGGGGGCCAGAAGGCTGCCTGCCTAAAGATAGGGGGCCCTGGAACTGTGTTCTAGTGCCTTACCCCTTACTTTAACCCCTGCCTTTTCCCAGCCCTGCACAGTCCAGGTGGCTGGGCTGAGCAGGGAGGGAATTTTAATTCCAGTTCTCAGGCATGCTTGTGGTGCACTTTGGGTGTTCCCGCGGCACACCAGTGTGCCCCAGCACACTGGTTGGGAACCACTGCACTAGGGGATAGCTAGGGTGTAAAAAAGAATTATAAATAACTATGTTTGTAAAATATTAAGTACCTCTAGATATTCCATGAAGAGGAAATGATAAAATAAATCAGATTATGAATTATAAGCTCTTCAATTCCAATTTACAGCCGTTACAAAAGCCAATAAAAGTTTGGGGGGGAGGGAACAATTCCTCCTAATACTGTCCAAGCAGCATCATTGCTGTTACCTATTATGAAGGGGGAGTGTTCCTCTCCAGATGATACTCTAGGATTAGTACAAAACTGCAGGTTTGAACAAACAAAAAGAAAGTCTGTTGGGGGCACAGACTTCTCTTGTCCCTGGTTCGAAGCAGTGGTGTACTGATGGTGCACGGCACCCAAGGGAACAAGCCTACATTTGCATACACACATCCCCACACAGTTCAGGCAGCCCTCCAGGGGCAGACGGTGTCCTGGCCCCAACCTCCACCTGCCCTATGGAGGAGGGATCTGTATCTGCAGGGGGAGTGTGAGACTGGGGTGGTGCAAATGCCCCTCAAACACACTTACCCTCTGCAGACTGGGGTGGTGTAAATGCCCCCATACACACCCTGTGCTGCAGCCCTGCAGCCCAGCTCCAGCTGGGACAGGACATCTTTCCCCCACTCCCCCACATGGTCCTGGGGGCCCCGTTTGTCTTTTCACCACACAATGGGGGAGGGACACTGAGGGGTGCCCCTCAGCAACTCCTGCATTTCCCCTCCTCCTCCTTGTCCTAGTGCTGGAAGTATTGACTTTCCCCGTGTGCTAAGCAGCCCAGCTTACATAGAAACTGAACCCATCCAGCACTAGGACCCAGGAGGCAGTGCCCAACTGGCTCAGCTTCTCCAGGAAAAGCCAGTCCAGCTTGGCAGGCACTCGCCCCCCTGCACCCTGCCCCTCACAACAGGGGAGCGGTGCAGGAGGGTCTGTGCTTCTCACGGTAGGGTTACCAGATACCAAAGCAGGACAGGGAAATAAAAGAGGAGGACATTGGAGGACACATGGAGAAAATGTAGCATTAATGTAATATTCTTGTTTTTAGGGGGCCCTTGAATGCTTCCCCCTAAAAATAGGGTGTTCCCGGGCATTCAAGCGTACTTTAACCCCTGCAAGCAAAAAGCCAGACAAAAATCATATATTTTTAAAATGCCTGCCAGATAGAGGATGTGAATGTAAAAAGGAGGACATGTCCTCTTCTTGCCTGAAATCTGGTAACTCTATCTCAGAGCCACCTGCATCTCTCTCTTGCCCCTTCTAAAGGGACAGTTTGGTACCCCCTGCAGTCTGGTGCCCACAGCATGGCATCCCCTCATTTTTCAGCCCCACTTACTAAATGCCACAGATTTGAAGGCAATGTCTGTATGTTGATTGCTTCTGTTTCTGGAGGAATTTAGTTTGTGGCTCTTCAACAATATAATTTCCTGGCTTTGCATTATAACTATAGTGGTTATAGTGGATGGGAGCAGTGTCCAGGAGGGAATGTCACTCATAAGTGTGCTTAGTCTAGACCAATTTGAAATATGTCTACACTAGCCATCGGCTATTTCAAGCTAAAAAAAATATTAGTTTGAACCAGGGGCATTGCTACACATTATTGGGGGGGCGGCCCCCACCGGCTGCCAGGTCCCTGGTTGTGTTCCCTCCCCCTTCCGCTGGTTCCCTGAGCCCTTTCCAATCTGTCCCAGCAGCCCCCAGAGACCTTCCCTAACTCCTTAGTCTCACAGTTGATCCCCACTGTCCCGGTCTGACTCCTTCCCCCATGCCTTTTCCCCAGGGGGATGGCATGCTTGCCCCCCCCAACTCACCCTCCACCCCTGGGCTCCCTTACCTGGCTGCCGGAGGGAGAGTGCGGCCACGGCATAGGCTGAGGCTCCAGACATGTCCCTGCTCTGAGCATACTCAGACCACAGTCAGACCAGGGCAGGAGTTTTAAAAACTCCCAGCCCCAGCCTGGGGCAGGGCCCTCCCAGCCAGAAGACTCCATCTTCCAGCCAGCTAAAGCCTGCAGCTGTTCGCTGCCCAAGCTGTGTTCCCTGGGTGGGGGCACAACAGTGCACCCCTGCACAATTTAGTAGTGTGCTACTCAGGGGCTGGCCCTGAGTTTCAGGAGGTCAGAGGCTACCTGAGCCTCCCCCTCCCAGTGATGCCACTGGTTTGAACTAACTAAAGCTTAGTTCAAACTACTTAGTTCGAAAAGTAAGTTAGAACTAATCACTTAGTTCGATCTTGCTGCTTTGGCTAGCTCAAACTGGCATGATTTAGTCATGCTAAATCAAACTAATAAGTTTGAACTAGTGGTTAGTTCGAACTAACAACAGGGTTTTTTTTAGTTTGGACTAGCTGAAAAAGCATGCCTAGTTCGAACTAAAAAGTTAGTTCAAACTAAAAAAAACACGGTTATTTCAAACTAACTTTGAACTGCTTAGTTTGGACTATGCAAATCCAAACTAAGCTTTTAGATGTAGGCATAACATTAGCGCCTAGACCAGTTGAATAAGACCAAATTTTTTCAGTGTTTACTATGGGACCTAGCACAATGTGACTCTAATCTTTGTTATGTTCTGATCTAATCTAGTTGGACATTAAGCCCTTTGGGGAGGGAATTATCTCTCACTGGATGTCTCTAAATTGCTCAGCACAACAGGACCACCCAATCTTGGTTAGAGTTTTTAGATACAACTCATAAATGTGAGTAAATAATTAAAAGCAGTGAAATAATTGTTACCACTGAAACAATGACTTTGTATGCATGCAGAACAGAGCTGATGAAGGAAGATGTTATATTTTTTACAACACACTTCTCGAGGTAGAAATGGACTTCAGGTAATAAAACAGAAGATATATGGGAGATGGACGTATAGTTTTTTGCTTGCTTGTTTTGGGCAGCACTGATCACTGAACAGTTTGGTATCAGCTAAGGGAAAGCAGTAATGATACATTTTAAAAGGACAGATTTCACAATGAAGACAAAACCAATTAGGGGGTTTCTAAAGAAAAATAAATAAATAAATCCATAGAAGCCATCTCCACACTCTAAAAAAGAGATTAAATCTAGTTCTTGTCTCTAATAATTACAGATGGGTTGAAGTCCTGATGAGTAAAGGTCAATATCTCCACCACAAAATGTTTATTGTAAATTATTAATTAGTGGAGTTACTAGCTGCAACCAGATCACACCCTTCCAGGGGTTTTGTTATTATGTTTGCAATGATCAATTCCACAAATTTGCCAGGAATAGGTTGAAGGAATCTTTAGAATTACCCAGGCCAACAGTGGGGTTTCATTGCTGTCCCTCCCTGGGCAGCACTTCTGTCAGTTTTCATGCCAAGGAATTATTGTCAGCCTGCATCCACTGAAGATCTGGATCCATATTTCCTCTGCAAAGATCCTACAGATATTGCTAGAAAACCCAACAGTTTCAGTTTAAAATCTCCATAGGGATTTCTATTCCAAAACCATTGAACAACAGTGACAGCAAGAGTTTGGGTGGAGGATTATAAAACAATGGAACCAAACTGTGACTGATTAAATGTCATGGTAAACCTTTATCTGAAAAGCAGTTTCAACCCCATATGCCTCCTCTTTCTTATCTGTCTAACTTATTCTTTTTGTAGTTATCACTCAGGAAAGAAATTACCATGGGAAGCAACCACTCGCTCAAGGAGTTTATTCTCCTGGGACTTTCTGATAAGATAGAGTTGCAGATCCTCCTCTTTGTGGTGTTTTTACTGATATACACTGGCACTCTGGTCGGGAACCTTGGAATGGTGGCCTTAATCAAGGGCACACCACAACTCCACACCCCCATGTACTTCTTCCTCAGATATTTTTCATTTGTTGATGTCTGTTATTCCACAGTCATCACCCCCAAGATGCTGGGGAACTTACTATCGGAGCATAAAGCTATTTCCTTTACTGGATGTGTTGCACAGTTCTATAGCTTTGCTGTCTTTGGGACTGCTGAGTGTTATCTACTGGCTGTGATGGCCTATGACCGATATGTAGCCATCTGTAAGCCACTACTTTACATGGTCACCATGTCCAAGGGGGCCTGCAACCAGCTAATATCACCTTCCTACATCATTGGCGTTCTTTGTGCAATGATATACACAGGTTGTATATTTGGAGGAACCTTCTGTTGGTCCAACACAATCAATCATTTCTTCTGTGATACCACCCTACTTCTGAAGCTCTCCTGCTCTGTTACCTGGAGCAGTGAGATGATGATCTTTGTCCTTGGCACCATAAATG
>VOCP01072873.1:0-14287 GCA_007922195.1 Podocnemis expansa
ACACCTCTCCAATTTAAGGACTGTATATACTGGTGTGTTTGTACAATGACCACTAGAGCTTTAAACCACTGACTTCTCATTTACCAGAATATGGGGTGTAGGTAGAAAAGGGGGCCTGTTTTGTTGATGTATCCTCAGTTTGTCCTTGAATCTCTGGAGCATCTCTTCCTCCAACTGTGCCAGTGTCTCCAGCAGGAGATCTTTCATCAACTTCTCCATGTGACTTCCTCAACAATGTGTGGATGCTTGGAATACCTTTCAGTATAAGTACCTTAGTATCTGGAACCTTGATTTGCTATCTTGTCCTCATCAGTTTCCTCAGACAGCCCATGCAGCTTCATAACATTGTGTCTGTGCACTGTCCACGTTTCACATGCATATGTTAAAAACTGGCTATACAATGGCTTTGTAGACCTGACATTTTTTTTTTGTTGACTAATGCCTCTGTGCTCCCACATATTTCAATATAGTCTGCCAAAGGCCACACTGGAGTTAACTGGCAGTTCTGGAGATTGTTTCATCATGGATGTGAGCTGCATATGATAGCATGTTGCTGAGACAGGTGAACTTGTCCATTGCTTGGAGAATTTGGCCATTTACTGTGATATCAGAGGAGCTATACCAGGTTAGACTATCTGTGAATCTGGCCTGTTGTGCAGAGAAGGCAGTCATTCCATGGTGATGGGTTTGATTTCTGGCAATATGAGGCCGGATTGTTCTGTTTGCTTTAAATGGGCTTGACATTGCTACACTCTCAATGCAGGAATTACTAGCCTGTGCTGTTCATGGTGTTGGACTAGATGATTGAAGTGACCCCTTCTGCCCTTGGAATCTCTGAACCAATGAACCTACAAATGCTTTATGCAAATACTCCTGAGAGGTAAAAGCCTTGTGACTGCTTGGAGGGAAGTTCTAGACTGATCCTGATACCAGCTGAGCTCTGCTACCATCTTATGCACATTAAAGGCTTTGGTCCGTTAGTTCACTGCTTCAACATATGCCTTAACAATGGGTGGTTGACAATGCTAGGATGTGAATGACCCGCTTGTGTTAAAATGTTCATATGGTGAGTTCAGATCAGCAAGACAACCACATCCAACAGCAGCTGAGGTGGGGCACAGGAAATTGTGTTTGAAATGAACTGTCCACTGTGGTTCAAAATTCTAGGTGCTGTTATGAAGCCAATGGGAAATTGTCCATTGAGTTCAATGGGTTTTGGATCAGGTCCTCAATGACAAGGAGCTGCTTTGAATTTTATAATCAGGTCCCTGGAGCATAGATTTAATTTTTTGCTGTATGTATGAAAGAATCCACTTTTGGAAATGAATCTTGCAACCACACATGGAGGAAAAAAGATGGTTGCAACTAGAAAAGTTAGCAGGCTCGCTGAGCCTCCACTCCGTGCTCCCAAATCTCATACACACACTTCTAACTCTACTCTTTGGTGTGCTGGTTAGGGTAGTTTCCTCCAGGGTGTTGTATGTGGCTGATGCAATAATGAAAAAAAGTTCTCTTTTAAAATCTTCCCTGACTAGTATGCCCCTTGGTGCAATAGATATCATAGATCTAACCAGAAATGGTTCAAACTGGGTACACAAGAGATACAACAGTTGTAGCAATGAAAATATGGTGATCAAATTTTTCTATTTACTCAGCAGAGGCATGGCTGAAGCAAGTGTGACTGTTTTTATCACTCTTAATCAGTCCCTTTCCCCCCACCTCACTTTTTTTTTTAGCTTCTGCAGTCTGGCAGAGTGCAAAATCTCTCTGGATGCAAACATTGCCATTAATGAGACGGGCTTTTAATGAGCTGCTCTGGGTATTGATTTCAAAACAATTATCTCATTGTTCAAAGTTGCTGAGGTTACAAAGAGAAAAAGGGAGGGGCTGGGCTTTAAGGAGCTGGGAAACAAATGACCAGTTTATGTCTACAAAAGATCTGGCAGAAATTCTTTGAATAAGATTTCAACACTCTGGCTATTTAAAAATGTATTTTACCCCACTTATGCCTTCTTGCACCATCACACTCCCCCATGCCAAAGAGTAAATCAGTGTATTTTCTTCACATCAACAGCCTGTGCTTGCATCTTTCTCGGTATTACAGAGGCTGGCTAATAGGCATCAGACCTATTAATTAACTGAACCCATCAGTGTAGGATTGTTCCTTAAGGGATATTTTATATAGTTTTGTCCAGGCTGATTTTAAATGGCTAATATAACAAGGGTACCTCTGCTTCCTTTGTAAGGCTATATCACAACCTACAATGATATTTTACAAGAGAATTCATGGAGGCAGACCATTCTTCCTGCATGGAATATCACTGCCTTCAGTGTAAGGTTCTGTTTAGCTGGATCTTTCTCAAGGGTCTCATGTCTAAAGCAGTTCACTGTTTCCATTGCAATCTGCTTTACTGCACCAGTTAACCATTTGCTATACTAAACTTCCTCCTCACCTTGGGCTACATGAGTAGAAGTTAATGAAATTACCCTGATTTATACCAGCTGAGGAACAAGCATGTTTCCTTTTCTTTTCTGGTCTCCTTTTTAGGGTAGAAATAGCTTTATTCTGTGTTTACATGGTGCTGAGCACAGTGGATCCTGGTTAATGATTGGGGTTCCTAGGAGCTATGGTAATAAAAATTCCAGTAATAAACATGATAAGTTGCATTTGAGCACCTAAAATGCAGGAATTCTGAAGAGGGTTTAAAAAAATTCCTAACCGTCCAACAAACCTACAGGGTGAGCTTACGGTCAGGATCTACAAGTACCTTTCCCCTTTTCATTGCTTAAAGACTGTGTATGTTGTGAAGTCAATTTGGCGAGGTCTAGGCCCAAAATCTTAGTTCAGACTTGGTTAGTCCAAACTAAGTAGTTCAAAAGGTAGTTCAAACTAAGCATTTTTTTTTTTTTTTAGTTTGAACTAACTTTTAGTTCAAACTATCTGCAGTTTTTTTAGTTCGAACTTAAAAAGCATGCTTATTTCAAACTAACCACTAATTCAAACTTATTTAGTTTGAACTAGCCTGTCTACATTGGACTAGTTTGAACTAAATATAAAAATTAGTTCACACTAATCAGTTAGTTCAGTTAGCTTTGCTTAGTTTAAGTTTTTTTTTTTTTTTAGTTCAAGCTAAGCAAAGTCTAGAGTAAGCAGGGTTCAAATTAGTTTGAATTAAGGCTCCTTAATTCAAACTAATTTGCTAGTGTAGACACAGACTTTGATTTTTAAATCCCCATGCCATAACAGAGAGAAGTAATAATAATTTAATTTGGGATTATAACACAGTCCAGAGCTAGACTGAGATCAGGTGTGGGATCATTTAAAGGCAACAGGCCAAGGGTAAAGCTATGTAAGCACAGAAGTCAGGGAAGTCCATCAGCTGGAGAATGTGGCCAGCACAATGAATGACAAGTGGTGGAAATGTTAACTCTGATTCATTAGACTGAGAATCACACAGAATTTCATGGGAAAAATTGGGTCTTTCCATTAACAATGTTGAAATGACATGAGCTAGAAAGCTGAATCTTTAGTTCAGGATATAGAAATATACGAAGGTATCAGTCTGAATTAGCATAGACAAGATTTGCAGATCCCCCTCTTTGTTGTGTTTCTGCTGATGTATATTCATACTCTGGTGGGAAACCTTGGAATGGTTGCATTAATCAGGGTTGACTCCAAACTCCACACACCCATGTACTTTTTCCTCAGCAGGTTTTTCATTTGCTGATGTCTGTTATTCCACAGTCATCCTCCCCAAGATGCTGGTGAGTTTCTTATTAGAGAGTAAAGACATTTCCTTTTCTGGATGCATGTCACAACTCTATAGCTTTGTTCTCTTTGGGATTGTTGAGTGTTACCTTCTGGCTGTAATGGCCTATGACCAGTATGTAGCCATCTGTAAACCACTGCTTTACATGGTCACCATGTCCGAGAGGCTATGCAGTCAGTTGGTATCAGCTTCCTACATCATTGGCTTCCTGTATGCACTGTTATATACAGGCTGCACATTTGGAGGACCGTTCTGTGAGTCTAACATAATCAATCACTTCTTCTGTGATATCAGCCCACTTCTAAAGCTCTCCTGCTCTAAAACTCACAGCAATGAGATGGTTATCTTTGCCTTTGTTGGCAAGAATGGGGTAGGCACCTTAGGGATCACATTCATCTCCTATTTCTATATCCTCTCCACCATCCTGAGCATGCATTCTAAAGAAGGCAGGTCCAAAGCCTTCAACACCTGTGCCTCCCACCTCATGGTTGTACCCTTATTCTTTGGGGCTGGCTTTTTCATGTATTTACAATCTAGCTCCAGCCACAATGGCCTAGACAAGGTGGCCTCTGTGTTCTACAGAGTGGTGACCCCCATGCTGAACCCTTTGATCTACAGTGTGAGGAACAGGGAGGTGAAGGATGCCCTGAGGAGAATGAAGAAAATGTTTTCTCACCTCTTGTCATCATTACAATGGTGTAGATAAACCAATAAAGACAGTGGTGACTGTTCTTTGTCTCTGGATGATCGAGTTCACAGTGAAATTTTACATGAGTCTTAATTACCTAGCTTTTGTAGCTTCTCGTATGGTCCTGGTATAAAGTTTTAGTAAAGTGTCTTGGTAAAAATGGGAAATCCAACCTTTCAGAAATTTGGTTCAGTTTAGGGAAATGCTTACAGGTTGGTAGATGGGTTCTCTGTATTTGGCTTCCTTCAGAGTCTTTTTGTGCGAAACTACCTGCCATCCCTTTCAGCTCAGCTGGAAATATCATGTAAGCAGCCTGGCTCATGATATTTTGGGTTAATCTTCATTGACGGCAGCAAAATTGCCACCATCGGATCAGGGCTGGCTCAAGGAGCTGTGGTGCCCCAACCCATCTTTTGTGTCCACCTCTCCCCTCTCCAGGGCAGTGAACAGCCAGCACAAGGGCGGAGCAGGTCAGCTCAGAGGCAGGGCTCCCCTCTCCTGCCCTTCCCCTGGGCTTGTTGTTCCTCCCTAGGGGCGGGGAGGGCCAGCCCAGAGGTGGGGCAAGAAAGTAGAGTCTGCTCTGTGGGCTGGCCCCCAGGGTCAGAATGGCTGGCTCGGGGAGGGTCAGAAGCATGGGTCTGGCTTCTGGGTCAGCTCACCCCACTCCTGGTACGGTGCCATGGTGCCTTTGAGGCAGTTGTGCCATGAGCCATGGCCTTTTTTATTTATGGGTTGAGCCAGTCCTGCATAAGATCAACCTTCCCAATCAACTGAATGGGTCTGTGAAGACCCACTCAGTCAATCAGGAAGTCGATTCCTGAAGACCACGCCAGTAAGTAGCATAGTGCTGAGTCAAAGGGAGGGCCCTCCCTTTGACTCACCATGGTGGATGTTCTAGGTATACAGAAGTCAGAGGGAGATATGCAAGTTATTTTAGGCAACTTGCATATCTCCCTTCAACTATCACTGAAAATGGTAGACAGTGTAGACTGCCCTTTGTTTCTTCACATTTCCTGGCCAAAGTGTGGAATCAAGGGAGTCTACATTGTTTTAAAGCATCAGTGTAAAGATCTCCTGTTGACTGAAGTTTAGTACACATTTACTGGGAAATTTGGCTGCAATCGATGGGAATTATGCAAGCTATAAAGTAATGTGCATAAGTCCTGTCAACTTCCTAACTGCCCTTTAGCACTTATCTTTGCTGTGCCAATGGCAAATATGTTCCCATCAACACAGTACAGGCCTTTTGAGGAAGTGGTTTAATTTAATCAACTTCTAGATCAGTTGAACAGCTCTTCACTGCCACTCAGTTCATCTGGATAGAGCAATTTGACAGTGGTGAATTTGCCTTCTTCCATATGTAGATGCTGTAAGATAGTGGATTGGAAGTTAGACCTGTGTTCTATTCCTAATTCTGACAGAGACTCCATGTGTAGCTTGAAGAAGTTATTTAGTGAGATTCAGCATCCAGATCTGTGACTGATCTTACTGATGGCAAGGGCTACTCAGTATGAATAAAGGTGACAAAATCAGGGCCATAAATCTGTGCCGCAGCTTCCTTATTTAAAACTGAGCTAGTAATATTACTTTTCCCACTGTTTGTCCATCTCGTCGATTTAGATTGAATGCTCTTCACCATCATGTGACTGTCTGGTTTCTCCCACATCGCTGTACTGGGGCATTTTGTGCTCTGGATGAGGTACAGGTGATCACTATGTTCTCAAAAGAACTGACACTGACAAGCAATAAGAGACAAAAAACACCTTATTACCTGGTGGATATAAAGTTTTCACAAAGCAATCACTCCGTATCCAAAAAAAAAAAAAAAGAAAAAGAAAAAGAAACTCCTGCTCAACACCTTCAGAAGACAAGCATGTGAACTTAAATTAATAAATTTGCTGGACATAAAAATCACACACTGAACAGAGATACTGGATTTAGGGTTTATTACTAACAATCCATTACCTCTAATAACTCCCCTTCTCCCCCAAGCTGCCTTCTCCCACATACACTCACTTTCTCCCTCTTCTCCAGTCATGACTGTCCTTATATTGGATGACTCACCTTACACTTTATGCTTAATGTGGAAAACAGGAACTGCAAGCCTGCATCAGTCCCAAAATCAGTCTAATCCAGCACTGCATTTCTGGCATTGCCAGTCCCTAACACACTCAAGCTTTGGCCCAAGATCTACTTAACATTTATACAGAGTGGAACAAGCTCAGAAGGAGAGATCCAGACCAAACTCTCTGGAGCTGCAGGAGACAGGGCACTTTCTTATAATGCATGAGACCCCCAGGTCTATTTTTTTCTCCATAGCAGAACAAGATGGTGTTGTACCCAGCTCTCCCATGTCCCAAATAAATGCCCTAACCACTAGGTGTATGAGAGATCATCAGCCTCCTCCGCTACCCTTCTGCAACTGGTGCCTCTGCCTGTCCTACCAAAAAATTCTCGTCCAAAACTATTTGGCTATTTCATGTCAATTAGTGACTAGATTTGGTACCTCAAAAACTTATTTTCCAGCATTTTTAATGGTCACTGAAATATTTTTTTTCAGTATTTTTAGTAGTTGCTAAAACAAAACCCACTCAGCTCCATCTGTGGTGTGGAGAATTGGTTTCTCCTGAATGAGGCTGACCACAGAAATGGTAGACAGGTAGCTATGCAATGAATGGTCTCGGATGAGAAATTCCCCCAATTCAGGCATTTGCTGTATGTATGAGCTGAAAGCAATAGCGAGTGAAGGACTCTTACTGGAAGATGAATGCTGATTTTGGCCACCTAATGAAAATAAAAGGAACAGGTGAATACTCCTATGTAGCAATGATTTGGCAGAAATGGTTACAATTCAAGTGTGGTTGCACAAAACAGACTGTTTACATGGCAAAATCTTAATAGTTTTCCAAACCAGATTTTTAACAGGGGAAGATAAAAAGCAAATAAACAACTCCTCCTTATGATCATTAAATGCCCACTGACTTCTCCTTCTATAGCTGTCTTGCACTCCAGTCATATTATGCAATACATTTGTTCTTGCCTCTACTGGTCTGCGTAGATAGATGCTCTTTTCACACAGTCTGTGATAAGCAGTTGGACAAGCTTCCATGTTTTATTCCCTAAGGAATGAAGGACTTAAAAGCAAGGATGCCTGCATAAGCCAGGCCCACAGCCATCAGCCAGGGACGGAGACGCATGCCATTGTCTGAGGTAGGTTAAGCATTCCTGGACTTTATATAGGTCAAACATAATCTTTGTGTCTCAAGACAGCTAGAAATATCTGCATTCAATGAGACTCTTGCAAAGGCTGGAAAATGAGTTTTATTCGAAAAGGGGGGGGGGGAATTGTGAAAATTTTCAGCCAAAAAAATCCAACTTCTTTTTTCCTAAAAATAATGGAAAAAAAAGTTCAGTTTTTGGCAATCAAGTGCAAAAAAATGTTCAGTCAAAAAGTACGTGAAATCAAAAATATTTATTTTGTGTTTGTTCTCTGGGGAAAAAAATCAAGTTTTTAAAGGCAAGTAGACACTGTCTGTGAAAAGTTTCAAGTTGTCAGATACTTACATTTAAGGAAAAATATATAGTGATCTTTTTGACCAGTTCAGTGTGTTTTATGCACTAAATAAATAGCTGAAATTTGCTTTGATTTGTGTCTAATTCTTTATTGTTAATTTTTGTAGCATCCGCAATGCTTTAAGTGCATCCCAAATATTAAGAAAGGGACTCTCCCTGTCAAGAAAGCAGAAGACAAAGAGATAGGGCTTGGGGCAGAGGATTAGTAATTAACTATTTTACATACAAAATGAAATTAAGTCTCTGTAAGTAGAATATAAAAAGGGTTTTTAAGAAAAGCTTCCATATAAATAAGAGACATGCCATGCATATTATTTTAGGAATAAAGGCTACACGGGATAAGACAGGTATAAGACTAATCTTTAAAATAATTAAGAAAAAAGTGTTTTAGCTTCCTAAGAAACTTCTAAAGAAACAGTGACAGAATTAGTAAATTCAGTCCACACTAACCTGAGTTTTGAGCCTTCCAGAATGGAAAGCAAACTATTTTCCTGGCAATGAGACTCAATACCCTTCTCCATTATTTTTAAGGTCACTTGCTACTTCAGCTGACATAATTTGGTAGACACAGTCAAATGTTTAAAAAAAAAAAATCCTTTGTGGAAAACGGAAAGAACTTATGCTCTGCTCACCAAACACAAGTTAGAACATATTTCTCGCACCCATTCTTTGTACACTTTTGAACCACACATCGAAGAATAATATTAATGACAGGCATTCTGTCAGTTTGTAGATGATACACCATTTAGAGACAGATTATCACAACAGTGTGTTGGGGCAATGAGTGTGTCAGGACCAATGTGGACTAGGGCAGTGGTTCCCAACCTCCTCTCCGCCGTGGCACCCCTTGATACCTTTAATCTTTTTGAGGCACACCACCATATAGATGCCAAATGAACTCATAAATATTCATGAATCAATCAAGAACTCTGAGTATTTTTTCAAAAAATTCCCTTGCACACCCGCTCAGGCCTGACGGCACCCCCATGTGCCGTGCCACACTAGTTGCAAAATGCTGGACTAAGGTGTTTTGTGCTCTTTGCCAATAAGTATTGATGGGATTGTATTGTTTCTATTTTTGATTTAACACACTCCTGTACTTTTTTTCAGTATCTTGCCCTTTGCTGACCTCCATTATTCCTCAGTCCCTTCCTGTAAAGCACTGCCCCTAAAACTTCTTAGCAGAAAAACAAAAAATCTAGACTGCTTGCTGAACGTATGGAAACATTTTAAGTATAGTTGACTTTGGGACCATAGAATGCCTCCTCCTAGCCTCTATGGCATATGACTATTTTGTCAACATCGATGACCCTCTTGTACAGTGGCTTAATGAAGGCTGGTTTGTGTTTAGCTGGCTACATGAGTGCAGCAATTCACACAAGCTGTGCTTTTCTGTAGCCCTTCTACAGTTCCAATCTAAGAAACCACAGCTTCTGTTCTATCTCAACCCTGCTAAAATTCATCTGCTCTGTCACTTTTATCAATGAAATAATGATTTTTGCCTTGTCAGTATATGTAGGATCTACACCACCCAGACAATCAACGTTTCCTGTACCTACAGTCTCAGCAGGAGCTTGAGGATCCACTTTTCAACAGACAGACATAAAATCTTCTTGATCTACAGCTTAAAGTCTGTCATTCTCTAGACCTTGTTCCCCTGGAGTCTTATTTTTAATCATCTACAGCTTCATTTCTGTAGTGTCGTGTGTGTCCAATCAGAACCAAGACATACAGTATGAATTTCACATATATACCAATGATTAGCTAGGGGCAAAAAAAAAAATTTTGAATAACTGTTTGCGATATCATATTTCTTTTTAATCATCTACAGCCCATTTCTAAAGTGACTTGTATGTCCAGTCAGAATCCTGACACATGATATGAATTTCAAATATACAGTAGGGGATAGCTAGGGTGTAAAAAAGAATTATAAATAACTATGTTTGTAAAATATTAAGTACCTCTAGATTTTCCATGAAGAGGAAATGATAAAAAAAAATCAAATTATGAATTATAAGATCTTCAGTTCCAATTTGCAGCCGTTACCAAAGCCAATAAAAGTTGATGTGGGGGGAGTAATTCCTCCTAACACTGTCCAAGCAGCATCATTGCTGTTACCTGTTATGAAGGGGGGTGTTCCCCCCAGATGATACTTTAGGATTTGTATAATATTGCAGGTTTGAACAAACAAAAAGAAAGTCTGTTGGGGACACAGTTTTTTCTTGTCCCTGGTTCGAAGCAGTGGTGTACTGATGGTGCATAGCACCCAGGGGAACAAGCCCACATCTGCACACACATATCCCTAAACATCTCAGGCAGCCCTCCAGGGGCAGGAGGCGTCTTGGTGCCAACCTCCACCTTCCCTATGGAGGAGGGATCTGTATCTGCAGGGGGAGTGTGAGACTGGGGTGGTGCAATGCCCCTCATACACACTTACCCTCTGTAGACTGAGGTGTTGCAAATGCCGCCATATTCACTCTGTGCAGCAGCCCTGCAGCCCAGCTCCAGCTGGGACAAGACATCTTCCCCCCACTCCCCCACACAGAGGTTGGGGGCCCTGTTTGTCTTTTCACCACACAATGGGGGAGGGACACTGAGGGGTGCCCTTCAGCAGCTCCTGCATTTCCCATCCTCCTCCTCATCCTAGTGCTGGAAGTATTGACTTTTCCTGTGTGCTAAGCAGCCCACCTTACATAGAAACTGAACCCATCCAGCACTAGGACCCAGGAGGCAGTGCCCAACTGGCTCAGCTTCTCCAGGAAAAGCCAGTCCAGCTTGGCAGGCTCTCGCCCCCCTGCACCCTGCCCGTCACAACAGGGGAGTGGTGCAGGATGGTCTGTGCTTCTCACAGTAGGGTTACCAGATACCAAAGCAGGACAGGGAAATACAAAAAGGAGGACATTGGAGGACACATGGAGACAATGTAGAATTAATGTAATATTCTTCTGTTTTTAGGGGACCCTTGAATTCTTCCCCCTAAAAATAGGGTGTTTCCGGGCATTCCAGCATACTTTAACCCCTGTAAGTAAAAAGCCAGACAAAATCATGTATTTTTAAAATGCCTGCCAGACGGAGGACGTGAAGGTAAAAAGGAGGATATGTCCTCCTCTTGCCTGACAGCTGGTAACCCTATCTCAGAGCCACCTGCATCTCTCCTCTTGCCCCTTCTAAAGGGACAATTTGGCACCCCCTGCAGTCTGGTGCCCACAGCCTGGCACCCCCTCGTTTTTCAGCCCCGCTTTCCAAACACCATGGATTTGAAGGCAATGTCTGTATGTTGATTGTTTCTGTTTCTGGAGGAATTTAATTTCTGGCTCTTCAACAATATAATTTCCTGGCTTTGCATTATAGCTATAGTGGTTATAGTGGATGGGAGCAGTGTCCAGGAGGGAATGTCACTCATAGGCTGTGTCTACACTAGCAAATTAGTCCAGACTAAGTGTGTTTAGTCTAGACCAATTTGAACCATGTCTACACTAGCCATCAGATATTTCAAGATAAATATATCTAGATAGATAGATAGAGTAGTTTGAACCAGGGGCATTGCTACACATTATTGGGGGGGTTGGCCCCCACCGGCCGCCAGATCCCTGGTTGTGTTTTCTCCCCCCACCCACAGCTGGTTCCTCAAGCCCTTTCCAATCTGCCCCGGCAGCCCCCAGAGCCCTTCCCTAACTCCTTAGTCCCACAGCTGGTCCCTACTGTCCCAGGCTGACCCCACTCCCCCATGCCCTTTCCCCAGGGGGATGGCTTGCTTGCTCCCCTGACTCATCCTCCACCCCTGGGCTCCCTTACCTGGCTGCCGGAGGGAGACTGCAGCTGCAGCATAGGCTGAGGCTGCAGACATGTCCCTGCTCTGAGCATGCTCAGACCAGAGTCATACCAGGGCAGGAGTTTTAACAACTCCCAGCCCCAGGCTGGGCAGCGCCGTCCCAGCCGGAAGACTCCATCTTCCGGCCAGCTAGAGCCTGCAGCTGTTCACTGCCCAGGTAGTGTTCCCTGGGTGGGGGCGCAACAGTGCACCGCTGCACAATTTAGTAGTGTGCTACTCAGGGGCTGGCCCTGAGTTTCAGGAGGGCAGAGGCCACCTGAGGCCCCCCACCCCCCGCCCCCAGCAATGCCACTGGTTTGAACTAACTAAAGCTTAGTTCAAAACTTAGTTCGAACAGTAAGTTAGAACTAACCACTTAGTTCAAACTTGCTGCTTTGGCTAGATAGAACTGGCATGATTTAGTCATGCTAGCTCAAACAAATATGTTTGAACTAGTGGTTCGTTTGAACTAACCATGGGGTTGGTTATTATTATTATTTTTTTTTTTTAGTTTGATCTAGTTGAAAAAGCGTGGCTAGTTCAAACTAAAAAGTTAGTTCAAACTTAAAAAATAAATAAATACATGGTTATTTCAAACTAACTTTCAACTGCTTAGTTCGGACTCTGCAAGTCCAAACTAAGCTTTTAGGTATAGGCATAATATAAGAGCTTAGACTGGTTGAATAAGACCAAATTTTTTCAGCGTTTACTGCAGGGCCTAGCACAATGCGACTCTAATCTTTGTTATGCTCTGATCTAGTCTAGCTGGACATTAAGCCCATTGGGGAAGCAACTATGTCTCACTGGATGTCTCTAAATTGCTTAGCACAACAAGACCCCCCAGTCTAGAATTTTTAGATGCAACCATAATACAACTCACAAATGGGAGTAAATTATTTAAAGCAGTAAAATAATTGTTACCACTGAAACAGTGACTTTGTACACACACAGAATAGAGCTGATGAGGGAAGATGTTATATTTTTGACAACACACTTCTCAAGGTAGAAATGGACTTCAGGTAATAAGTTGGAAGATATATGTGAGATGGACATATAGTTTTTTGCTTGCTTGTTTTGGGCAGCACTGATCACTGAACAGTTTGGTATCAGCTAAGGGAAAGCAGTAATGATGCTTTTTTAAAAGGACAGATTTCACAATGAAGACAAAACCAATTAGGGGGTTTCTAAAGAAAAAAAATAAATCCATAGAAGCTATCTCCACAATCTAAAAATAGAGAAATCTCATTCTTGTCTCTAATAATTACAGATGGGTTTAAGTCCCGATGACCAAGGTCAATATCCCCACCACAAAATGTTCATCGTAAATTATTAATTAGTGGAGTTACCAGCTGCAACCAGATCACACCCTTCCAGTTGTTTTGTTATTATGTTTGCAATGATCACTTCCACAGATTTGCCAGGAATAGGTTGAAGGAATCTTTGGAATTACCCAGGCCAACAGTGAGGCTTCATTGCTGTCCCTCCCTGGGCAGCACTTCTCTCAGTTTTCATGCTAAGGAATTATTGTCAACATGCATCCACTGAAGCTCTAGATCCATATTTCTTCTGCAAAGATCCTACAGATATTGCTAGAAAACCCAACAGTTTCAGTTTAAAATCTCCATAGCGATTTCTATTCCAAAACCATTGAACAACAGTGACAGCAAGAGTTTGGGTGGAGGATTATAAAACGGTGGAACCAATCAAACTGTAACTGATTAAATGTCATGGTAAACCTTTATCTGTGAAGCAGTTTCCAACCCCATATGCCTCCTCTTTCCTATCTGTCTAACTTATTCTTTTTGTAGTTATCACTCAGGAAAGAAATTACCATGGGAAGCAACCACTCGCTCAAGGAGTTTATTCTCCTGGGACTTTCTGATAAGGCAGAGTTGCAGATCCCCCTCTTTGTGGTGTTTTTATTGATATACACTGGTACTCTGGTTGGGAACCTTGGAATGGTGGCCTTAATCAAGGGCACACCACAACTCCACACCCCCATGTACTTCTTCCTCAGATATTTTTCATTTGTTGATGTCTGTTATTCCACAGTCATCACCCCTAAGATGCTGGTGAACTTCTTATCAGAGCATAAAACTATTTCCTTTACTGGATGTGTTGCACAGTTCTATAGCTTTGCTGTCTTTGGGACTGCTGAGTGTTATCTACTGGCTGTGATGGCCTATGACCGGTATGTAGCCATCTGTAAGCCACTTCTTTACATGGTCACCATGTCCAAGGGTGCCTGCATTCAGCTAGTATCAGCTTCCTACATCATTGGTGTTATTTGTGCAATGATATACACAGGTTGTACATTTGGAGGAACCTTCTGTGGGTCCAACACGATCAATCATTTCTTCTGTGATACCACCCTACTTCTGAAGCTCTCCTGCTCTGATACCTGGAGCAGTGAGATGATGATCTTTGTCCTTGGCACCATAAATG
>ML683721.1:0-10707 GCA_007922195.1 Podocnemis expansa
TCTGATAGTGATATTTGGACAAGACTCAGAAACTTTAGAGGTTCTGCTCAAACACATGTCCAAATTCCAGCCCCTTCTCCCAACCTCATCTCCAAACTTTTTAATACAGAAATCCAAAAGATTCATAATATCAGAATTTAGGGAATTTTTAGTGAGCTTTCCTCTGACTTTACAGCCAGTTCAGGGAAACTTATTTTGTCTGTTCACATCTGGGCACCACCAGTCACAAATGGTGTTCTCTGCAAACAGGATAATCAAAAAACACAAACCCAAAGTGAACTCCTAGCTTTGAAACCTTAGATATTCAGGGGATAAGTTCTGGGATGGAGGCTCTTGTTTTATCTCAACTGGCTAACACTAGTTAAATCAAGACTGAAAATCTCTTTCTAAAAAAAGATGCTCTAACTCCATCAAAAATTACTGGCTGAATGGAGGAACAATTTCTCCATCACAAATTATTGACTAGAGGCAGGAGTGTAGACAGCCTCTGTTTTCCGACCCAAACCCTTGAGGCTATGTCCACACACACAAGTGCTTGTTTAGAAACAAGCCATTTTAAAATAACGCTTTATTTCAAAACAAGTTATTTCAAAATAACAAAAAAAAGTTATTTTGAAATAAGGAAAAAAAGCGGGAATTGAAATAGCATGTCCACACTGTGGGCTTCCTATTTCACTTCAGGGGCAGGGCACCATGGGAGGTGTGGCAACATGGATGCCTCCCTGGGCCATGTCGGCAGCCATGTTGGTAGCCAATCCCATAAAAGCTGGCCCCGACCTCACTTCTCTGTCCATTCAGGCTAGCAGCACGCTGCAAGTGATGGACTTTGCCCAGTTGCCTAGACAGCCATGCGACACCCAGCCTCTCTGACCACCTGCAGAGTGTCCTGCTCATGTGGGACAGTGTGCTTGCGGAGCCAGAGGGTGATCAGCCTCTGCCTGGGGCTTACATCCACCTCCTGCGCAGGGCAGAGCTACTGACCCTGCCCCCCTCCGTGCCTCGCCAGGTCTAGGCTTGCAAGACCAGCTTAGACTGGTGGGATTGGGTCATCCTGCACACCTGAGGGGACGACGACTGGAGGTGGAACTTCTGCATAACCAGGGCCAGCTTCACCCACCTGGTCACGGAACTCATCCTGCAGCTGTGCCACAGGGACACCCTCATGAGGCTTGCCATCCCCGTGGACAAAAGAGTGGCCATCGCCCTCTGGAAGACGGCCACTCTGGAGTCCCACAGGTCAGTGACACACCTCTTCAGTGTCGGGAGGTCCACCACCGGGTACATCCTCGTCGAGGTCAGCAGGACCATCAACCAGGTCCTGCTGTGACACCTGGTGAGACAAGGGGAACTGCAGGACACCATCCCAGGCATGGCCACCCTCAGCTTCCCCAACTGTGCAGGGATCCTCAACAGCATCCACATCCCCATGCGAGCCCCGGAGCAGAGGGCCGCCGAGTACCGAAATAGGAAGGGGTACCACTCCATCATTGTGCAGGCCCTTGTGGACCACTGGGGCCAGTTCCAGAACTTGCATGTCGGATGGCCAGGGAGGGCCCATGATGCCAGGGTCCTCCAGAACTCTGCCCTCTACCAGGGCATGGAGGCGGGCAGCTTCTTTCTCCCTCACAACATTGATCTTGGGGGAGTAGAGGTCCCCGTCCTCATCGTGGCGGACGTGGCCTACCCCTTGCGGCCATGGCTCATGCGGCTGTATGCAGGGCCCCTCGATCCCTCCCAGCAGATATTCAGTCGCCACCTGACCTGCTGCTGCCAGGTGGTGAAGTGGACATTTGGGTGCCTGAAGGCCTGCTGGAGGTGCCTCCTCACCCGCCTCCACCTCGCAGAGAGGATGCTGCCACAGGTGATCACCACATGCACGGCCCTCCACAATTATTGTGAGCAGCGGGGTGAGCCCATTCAACCAGCATAGGAGGCTGAGGCCCGAGTCCTCAGCAGGGACTATGCAGAACACGGACCTGTGCCCACACAGGAGCAGCCGTCGCAGCGAGCCTTGTCTGTGCACAATGCCCTCCAGACCACCTTCACTGCTAAGAAACTCTGAGGGCCAGGCCTGCTCTGTCCCACACCACCCTCTCCCCCTTTCACACACTGCCAGCCCCCGCCCATCCACCCGCACTGCCACCTACCCCCAATAAAACAATGCACAACCAAGGATATGTTTCAAAGTATTTATTTAACATAACAGGGGTTGGGGCAGGGAAGAGCTGGGGAGGGTTAGGGGATGGGGGACTTTGGGGAGCTCAGGGAATGGGCAGCAACTTGGGAGGGGAAGGGGGACTTTGAGGAGTTCGGGGAGGGGGCAGAAACTTGGTAGGGGAAGGGGGTGAAGGAGTCCAGGGAGCAGGAGGGAAGTCAGGCATGGCCTGTGGGAGAGTCCGGGGGGGGGGAGGTGTACCCTGCCCATGCCCACGCCCACGGCTGCACTCTGGCCATCATCACCTCTGGGGAGGGCCAGGTGGTGAACCCTTGGCGTGCTGTGGCAGGGTCATCCGCTCTGCCAGCTCCCAGATGGCAGCGGCATGGTCCACGAGGGCAACTGTCAGGCGGTCCAGAGCTGTGGCCATCCGATCGTCTGCCATGGCAACCCACTTGAGGACCTGGAGGGCAGCATCCTGCTGCTGGGCCTGCTCGCGGCGCCAGGCCTGCATTGATGCCTTCATCCTTTCCTCAAGCTCCTCGAGGCTCTCGGCGCATGACCGGGAGACCCTCCTCCACCGCCGGGGTTCCCTGGGGCTGAGGTGTCAGGCTGGTGGTGCAGCATGGCAAGCGGCTGGGTGACCTGCTGGAGGGAAGCATAAAACACAGCTGGCCTCTGCTGCCTGCTGGCCTTGTCTGTCTGTAGCCTGTCTGCAGCACAGACCTCTGCCCTGACTATCAGCAGGTCCCAGGATCCCATGGGACATTGCCCTGGGGTAGGGCTACCGGCCTCCAAAGCCTCAGAAGGAAGCCAGGACAGTACCCAACGGAGGACATTGGAGGACACTGGGTGAAAATGTTGTCTGGCTGTGATAGTCATCGGGGTTTAGGGGGCCCTGGAACACTTTCCTGTACAAATCAGTATTCTCTGGCATTCCAGGATCCTTCAAACCCTACAGTCAAAAGCCTGACAAACTCTTGTATTTTAAAATACTGCCAGACAGAGAATGTGAGGGTAATAGAAGAACAGGACAGTAAATAGGGGAACATGTTCTCCTTTAGCCAGCCATCTGGGAACCGTACCCTGGAGGCACACATGCTAGTGGTGCCCACAAGGGTGAGGTGGACTCAGCCACGCCGTGCTCTAGGGGGTCTCCCAAGGCCACTTTCCAGTGGTGTGCCTTGCATGCTCTCCACCCCACCCAAGATACGGCTGCATCTTTAACAGCCAGCCCCTGTGAACCACCCCCAGTTACACAGGGGCCTGTGACCCCAGTGCCATCTGTTTCTGTGGGACCCGTGGACGAGGGGAGGCCTCTGCACCCACCGAACCTGTGCCCTACTTGCCCTGGTGCCCGGCCCTGGACCCCTCACTGGCCATGACCTCCTGGACAGGCCCAGCCCTGTGTGCCTCAGTGGGAGGGGAATACTTACCCACAGGGGCTCCAGAGGTCCAGCGCAATGTCCCAGGCTCCGTGTCAGACCCAGGGGCTGAGATGGTGGTGGGCCCCTGGTCCTCTGGGCTGCTCAGCACCTCCAGGCCAGCGAAGAGGTCCGGGCTGCTTGGGGTGGCCTCTGCCGCTGGTAGTGCTGCGGCTGGAGGCCCCCCGATGGAGACATCGGATGTGGTCCCCGGTGCCTCCTGGGAGACCGCTGGGCTCTGGCCCGAGGAACGAGTGAAGCTCCTCATAGTAGGGGCAGGTGGCTGAGCTCCCTGCCCCCTGGACCTCCCAGGCCTCCTGGGTCCGGGCATGGTTGTGGCACCGTGATTTTATTTTGCTGCGGAATTGCTCGGTGGTCCGGGGGTGGCCCGCATCGGACATTGCTGCCGTGATGTCCATGTAAATGTCCCAGTTCTGGTGTGAGGCCCGGAACCGGGACATGATGTCTGGCCTCTGCCAGATCCCGAGGAGGCAGTGAATCTCCTCAGGGGTCCAAACAATGGCCCTGCATCACCCCCCAGCAACAGTGCCTGCCTGTGCAGCCATGGCTGATAAGAAGTCAAGCAATGCTGCCTGACAGGCACGCCCTGGCAGGAACTTCCTGTTCCCTAGGGTGCTGTGCACCCTGAGAGGAAGGTCATGGTTATTTCAAAACAAGGATTGTTTCGAAATAACTGTCCAGACAACGGATGTTTTGAAACAAGTCATTTTGAAATAACCGTTGTTTCAAAACGGCATGTCCCAACAGGGTTGTTTCAAAACAACTCGTTTCAAAACAACCATTGTTTTGAAATGGAAGGGGTTTAAGCCATTTCGAAACAATGGCTCTTGTTTTGAAACAATGGAACCCGTTGTTTCGAAATGAGAGAACGTCATTTTGACATGTCCCTTCTTATTTCGAAACAAGCTCTGTTGTTTCGAAATAGGAAGCCTGTGTGGACATACCCTGAGTCTGCAGGGTAGACCTACCCAGTCATGCTTTCAGTCATGTGAGGAGACTCTTCTTGCTGATGATCCAGTAGCCTAGCAACTGAAGCATCAGGAGGAAGAGGATAGGAGAGAGGCAGCCCACCCCCTGCCACATCAAGACTACAGAGACTGCCCAGGGCCACAGCTTTGAGGCTGTGTAGGCAAAGAGCAGTCTCCTCCTGCTTGTCTGCCCACAGTGCCACTGCTCGCAGTTGCCCACTGTAGGCTAGTCCACAGTTGTGGTGGCGAAGCTCGCAGCACTGCAGTGGGGAAGCATGGATGGGCTTGCTGGCCAAGTGGGTGGGCCCAGGACCACCCACGCCCGCTTGTAGCTATACCTCTGTTTGGAGATACAAATCACTGAATGAGTGTTTCTGTCCTTTGCGATCCATGAGGTCAAACTAAATGATTATAATGAGCCCTCTAGCCTTGAAAGCTAGTTCCTAATGTATATTCCTTTAACAGTGTATTTAATCTTTAATTTAATGTTGTAAATATAGGTTTCAGGGCAATCTGAAGCTTCAGAAGTCAGAGAATAGAGGCCTTGCAACAAAATCCTGCAAAAGTCTTGTAGTAGATCTGGCTGTGGTAAAGAGGACATAGAAACATTGCACATTGGTCTATGTGGAGCAAGGATAAGCTCAAGACAAAATAAATGGTAGCATCAAGATGTCAGTGCTGAAGTTCCTTTGATGGGCTAAATCAAAATTAATTATTTAAGATCATCTGGTGAGTGTTCTGTTTTTGGAACATTTATCACCTTTGGTGGCCTCCATCAGTCAGATTTCTTTCAGAGATAGCAACAAAGCTTTGGAACAGCATCAAACTCATCTCTGAAAGAGAATGGAGAAAATATTAATCCATCTTTTTCTCCATTTTGCTGCCCTTCTGACACAGAGCAGAATCCTTTCTGCGTTGACATGCATAAGCAATGGCAAAGCTCCCATTGACATAAGTTGGCCAGGATTCCACATTGGCTAGTCCATGCTCAGGCCCCAGATCAAGACAAAGTTCCTAGATAAGGCGGTGTTTAAACACCCACTTAACTTTCAGCACACACTTAATGGAATATGTGCGCATGCTTCAAATAAAACACTTGCTTTAGTGCTTTCCTGAAGATGCATGGGCCCACATATGTGCTCATTCATGTTCCTGAATTGGGGTTTCATTGAAAAATTCTACTGAAATCTGTGGGGCAACTTGAGAGGTTAGGTTTTGTTCACTGCGAATAAGAGTGGCTGGGCCTCTCCTGATAAGACTACTTTTGGAGAAAGGCAGTATATGCTTTTAGTAAAGGTAGCAGAATCTGGCCCTATATAAATAAATCTGTTAATGTAACCTGAGGGTCCAGGACTAGGAGCCAATGAAAAATGAGATTGTTTCATTTCCGTCAAAGCAAGCACCATGGAAACTGTGGTGGAGAAAGCTTCTCACACACCATTCTGCCGATGGCCAGAGAGGACACCATTACCCTGAGATGTGTAATCTTTGCCATTAGCATTGCATAGAGCTTAGTGGAAACAGATTGAAAAGTTCAGTGTTGCATCAGAAGAAATGGAGAAAAGGAAAAACTTCTTGTGGCTTTTTTTCCCCCACAATTTTCCAAGAAGCTTTACTATATAGAGCTACTCAATGTGGCAGTAGAGTGTGAGGATACATAATGTGTAATTTGTAGAGTGCCCTGCATTGCTTCCACAAAAAGATACCTACTGTAGTCTGGTTTGAAATGGGACTGCAGCAGTGTGAACCTGGTACTGTTTTATTTGCACCAGCTCATGGGGTAGTTTAGTACAACACTTCAGGACACTACATTTCACATCCTTACCGTCTCCCCTGCAGTGCCATACAGAGAGCCTTGAGATGGCCATAAAGGTATGAAACTTGGAATGACGGAGACCTGTCCTATAAGGAAAAGGACTAAAACTTCAACCCATTTTACATGGATCATAAAATGATAAAATCTTTCAGCTATATAGGTGTGCAGTAACTCTGGCTCCACTGTTCTGTAGATCAGAGATTTTATATTTCGTTTTCAAATCAGTGAGGCATTCCATCCCCACTCATGGTGTAGATGCACAGCCTATGTCTATCTTTTCCTCCTTTCTGCTTTTTCTTGGTTTATTAACAATTATTCCTGTCTCAGGCTTATTGCTCCCTAATTATAGCATATCTCATTGTCTTTATTTATCTCTGATTCCTACTTTATAGACAGGTGTCCAGCTTCAACCTTGAATATCAACAATGACTGATTTCCCAACTGCCCTAAATGGATTGTCTTATTACTCAGCCAGTTCCTAATGGGAGGAAATGACTCCTGATTCTGTACCAGGATTTTGCCATCTACAGATTTGATTTTTCACACCACAGAGTTTTACCATACACTGTAGTAACCGCTTTACTGTATTATTTATATATAATTCTTTAAACAAAACAACTACAATAAGTGAACAGGGAAGGGCAGATAGTAATATCTTTATCTATTTTATTCAACAAGTCATCCTATTTAAAGCTGGCAAAACATGTTCATGTATTTTTCCACATAAAAAATGTTGGTTATTTGAAAATGAAACTGTTCACATAACAGAGTTGGATTCAGTGAAATACGCCACTTGAAAATTGTTTGTGGAATAGAAATTACTTTGTTTGTTTGTTTGTTTGTTTGTTTGTTTGTTTACACTAAAACATTTCAAATGGAAATGAAACTTTGAAATTGTCTAAAAAATATGTTTTGTTGACTCTAATTGCAGGTTTTGGATTTCCTGTTGAAAATTTTTCACATTTCAAAATTTCATCCCTATTCAGGATAAGAAAAAAAAATCAGAGTGTTAAATATCCTTGTGGCATGGGAAGTTCACTTCCCACTCAGCCCTTGTCCTGTTTACATCTGTGGGATTACTCGTGTCTAAGGTGCTACACAACATGAGTTTCTGGTATGACACTGAGTTGTACGGCTGCACAGCTAAGCTCTTTATGGCAAAAACTTAACCAAATTAAGGTTGTGCATGAAAATCTTATCTCTCACTCTGCTTGGCTGTGTACACTATAGTTCTTTTTTTAAAACATAATTATATGTTTGTGTCCCAAATAATCTTATATATTGGTTATTTCTCAAATGAAAAAAAAAATGTTTTGTGGGTTTCTTTCCCCATAAAATGAAATAAACATGTATTTGTGTTGCCTGGGTAAAAAAAAAAAATCAATTTTATTATGTAGCAATATTGTACTTATCTTATACTATAGTAATAAAATGTACATGACATTAATTTAGTCATTGAAACAGTCTGTTTTAATTTAGTTCATTCTTACCATTTTTGAAAATACAAACTCATTCCCTCAAAAGGAGCTGTTGGGTACTCATTTTTTGTTTATATGTCAAGCCATATGTACATACTCAGTCCCTGCCCTAAAGAGTTTACATGCCAAAAATACTCAATATGCCAATGGACCAAACAAGAGGAGGGAGGGAACACCTTTTGCTACACTACGCCACAGTACGTTGTCTAAATGCGGTGTACTGTGTAGTTCCTGTATCCACAATCATTACAGGTTCTGTCTGGGTTATACAAAGCATTACACAGATCTACAGCATTCTGGCGCAGTCTATGGGAGGTTGTGTGAAATATTGCGCTATTAAACAACAGGTGGCCCTTTGAGAGACTCAAGTAATCAAGAATTGGATGCAAGATTAACTTTGGAAAGTCTGACTTTGGTATTTTGTGACATTATCTTCTTTTCTTATTGTAACCAAAGGAAAGAACTTGTGCTTCTTACAGGGAAGCTTTTATCTTTATTACTTCCCCTCTATCTGTATGCATGTAGATTTTGAGCTTTATTGCAAAGTTACTTAGAATAACCTGTGTATGTTTAACAGGATCTGAATTATCTACATTAGCTGAAAAGAGAGACAGTGTGATCCAGGGGATGGAGCATGAGGAGATGAGGGTCCTATTTCTGGTGTTACCACTAGCCTGCTGTATGGTCTGGGGCAAATCACAACTCCTCACTTTCCCCAAATATTATCTCTGGATAAAGACAGCCCTCCTTTTTAAAGCTTTTTGAAATTCTCATCTTGAAAAGAGGTGTTATATGAGAGCAAGGTATTAATGTATTTACAGACAGAACAACGATGAATACATGCAAAGGAAAGCATAAACTCATAGATTTTAAAGTCAGTAAGGACCATCATGATCATCTAGTCTGACTTTCTGCACATCACAGGTCACAAACACTCATTCATCCATTCTTGTAGTAGACCCATAGTTTCTTTGGTTACTGAAGTCCATAAATCACGCTTGAAAGACTTCAAGTTTCATAGAATCCACTATTTACTACATGTGCAACTTAAATCTAAGATTTCCTGACCAGTGAGACCTTATTCATGTAGCCTCAATATTCTCTTGGGGAATTTATTAGGGCCTCTTGAAAAATATAAAAGAAAGAAATACCTAGTATATAGCTAGTTGCCTTGAGACCTCTGGAACTCTCTATCCAGCTGCTTTTAGAGCTTGAAACAGCACTTGCCACATCTAACATTCCGAAGTACCTGGCTTACCTTTTTTCTACATTAATCACTGACTTCACAATGGATTCTGACCATAATGCTATACATCAGGCGAACCAACGTACCATCTGATTGTGTAATTATCTTGAGGTTTCATTAAAGACAATACTACTGAATGAGTAAGGAATAGAACTTTAATCATACAGACAGGTATCCAGGTGTGTACCTGGGAGCAGCTATGTTAAATCTTCTCTGGGGCACGTCTCCCAATTTACACAACAATGGCCCATGCTAGGGAGTGTTTCTAAATTTACAACCTTCTACAAGCATATCACTACCTCTTCCCCCCTAAGGAAAAGAAGTAAACAGTTAGATACATATAAAAGCTAGCTAATAATACATGCACTAACATCTAACAACACATAACAGCGATCTAAAAAAAAAAACATGCAGAAGAACAGTCCATAAACCCAGGATATGTACTATGTAGAGAGGAGAGGTTACTAGCACATCACTCTCAAGTGAGTCTTTACCACCCACTTCCCTTACATATCCTAGCAAGTCTCTGTGAGTCTTTCTGGACATTTGATTACTTGACTAGATCTCAGAACTGGTCCTTTATTCAGGTCTGAATTCTTTTGTTCCCTGATGGTTTCATTACCATGTGTTGAAGATATTGGATCTGTCAGGGGAGGCATGCCAGAATCTACCTCAACTTCCATGGTGTTGGAACTTTTTGGAATAAGTTGTAGATCCTGTCGATTATGTCGAAATGTGTCCCCTTGATCTGTGTGGACCACATAAGACCATGGATACAGCTGTTTTTTAATGGTACCTCTTTGTCGCCAGGTATTAGAGGAGTGATTCCTCAGGCAAACTCTGTCACCTGGGTTAAGGGATGGAAGATCACGAGCCCTTCTATCAAAATAAAATTTCTGCTTCCACTTCTGGTTTTCTTTCATTTTCTGAATGTTAGCATTGTTCCTAGATTGCAGCAACTTATCAGTAATAGGTAAATTAGATCTGATCCTTCTTCCCATTAACAGCTGAGCTGGAGAAAAGCCATTCTCCAGGCGTGTACTTCGGTAGACCAGGATTGCTGTATACAGATCACCTCCACTTTCAAGAGTCTTTTCCATCAGGTTTTTTTTACTGTCTGTATAGACCTTTCCACCAGTCCATTTGATTGGGGGTAATTGGCACTGGAGGTTTCATGATGAAAATGCCAATCTGAGGCAAATTGCTTGAATTCTGCATTTGAAAATTGTGGCCCATTGTCACTGAAGACCTCATCAGGAATTCCATGTCTGGAGAAAATTCCTTTCATGCCAGTGATCACTGAATTACTATTACTGTATATCATCACATATAAGCCGAGAATTTTCTGCCTGAAAATTGGCTTCAAAACAGGCACTTGGCTTATACTTGGGAGAATATGGTAGACAGGCCCAGCCAGCCCTTTCCCTGACCATGCGGCAGGGTGGAGCCCCAGTGTTGCCGGGCGGCCATCTTGGGCAGTCGGCCGGTGCTGGAGGAAGGAAGGGACCCCAGCATCTGGAGCAGCCAAGTAAGGGGATCCTGGGGATGGGTCAGCCTGGACATGGGGGGGGGGGGATTCAGGGAAGCCAGGGAAGTGGC
>ML683722.1:5803-23167 GCA_007922195.1 Podocnemis expansa
CCTGACGAAGCAGGATTTTCTCCCACGAAAGCTCATGCGAAAAATAAATCTATTAGTCTTTAAGTGCCACATGACTCCGTGTTTTGTTTTGTTTTTAAACAAAATATGCAGACTCACTCCAGTTCAAAAGGTAGCCCACATTATTTGACAGTCATTCTAGGATTATTAACACCCATAGCACTGGATAGAAACATATATAATGTTTTATAATCACAGTGCTCCATTTTTTTTAACCCATTCAACACTGTGCTGCACAAAATTACAGGGTTTTAACCCCTTGAGTTGCTGGACTGAGTGGCATGGTGTTATATAACCCTAATGCTGGTTTGTTACACCCAGAAGCAGTGGGTTTAATGCCAAAGTACATAGCATAATTTTTTTCTGAATAATATTATCTCCTACAGAAGTGAACTATAGTGTCTAATAGGATAAAAAAAGCACCAACCAAGGTAATTAACTGCACATTTTCAGCATTCACTTGATATGAATAAAGAAGTATGACTTAATGAACAGAATAGTAGGCAAGAACTGCAAAGGCTAGGGTGTTCTCCCTAGCTCTGTCACTGTGTGCTGGATGACACTGGGCAAGCCATGGCATGCCTTGTGCCTCAGTTTTCCTCATCCATGAAATGGGAAGAAAGACATACATCCTTTGTAAAGTGCATTGAGCAATACTGATGAAAAGCATTATTTAAGAATTGGATGATGATGATGATGATGATGATGATGATGATGATGATGATGAACAAGAGCAACAATAGCAACAACAAAACAACAACAATGACCACCCTCATAATACTGAACTAAGATGAACAGTACTAAATATATTAAACTTTGTAATCATTAGGCATTGAATAGGAACATGGTAACACACAGGTTGGTTTTGGGAAGAAGTGCTATAGAGAGCGACTAACTAGACACAATTTTGCAAAGTAATAGGACTCCAAAATAAACCAATGAAATTTTGCAAAGAATGCATCTGCAAAGGCATCATATAACAGAGGATGTGGATGATACGTCCCACTCTGTGTGGGTTTGGGAAGCTCACAGGCACTGGACACTTCAAAATGTCAGCTTTACTGACATAAGCATGCAGAACATCCACACATACAGTAGAATCTCAAAGTTATGAACACCCTAGGAATGGAGGCTGTTCATAACTCTGAAATGTTCATAACTCTAAATAAAAGTGTATGATTGTTCTTTCAAAAGTTTACAACACACCAGAAAAACCTCCAGTTTAGACACAGCTATGCTAATGGATGAGTCGTCAGCTTAGCGAATTCCATTTGGAGATGTGGCATAGTCACCAAATTACCAATGCTCTGTAGAAAAGAAACTGAGCTGCAACTGCACCATCCTTGAGAGGATCACTGCATGTCATGGTGGAGGCGCCTGGCGTTGAGGTTTCCTGTGTTGCTATGTTGCACCTGGTCTACAAGTGCAGAGAGTTATGTGTGGCAGATCAGGATGTGCCAGTATCAAATTATGAACACTATTTTGTACTGAACACCTGTATGGACTGGGCAAGACATAGTAGATGGTTTTGCATCAAGAGGGCTTCCAAAATGTTGTTGATGATAGATGGCAAACATACCCCTCATTTGGTATCAGATCAGCTTTCCACAGTGTACATTAACAGAAAGGGCTACCTTTCTATGGTTTTGCAAGCTCTGGTGGCTCACCAGGGACATTTTATTGACAGCAGTGTGGGATGGTGGGGGAAGGTACATGACACATGAATCTTTGAAAACACAAGCCTGTTCAGAAAATTGCAAGCAGTGATTTTCTTTCCAGACCAATGGATTATCACTGAAGCTGTTGAAATGCTAATAGTGATCCAAGGGAGATTGAGCTAACCCTTACTTCTATGAAGCCATAGACAGCAATGAGTATTTCAGCTACAGGACAAGATGGTGCTCATTGACAGCTCAATAGTCCTTTGACCATTGATGCTGTCTATTCATGAGTTGAGACCTCAAGTGTGTGTTGGGGGGAACACCTTCATGGTTATAGCTGCCTGCTGTATGCTTCATAACATCTGTGAAGCAAAGGGGGAAAATTTTCCACTGTTGTAGGGAATGGAAGCGGAATGGCTGTCCACTGATTTTGAGCAGCCAGATACCAGGACTATAAGAAAAGTTCATTGGGGAGCTATCTGACTCAGGGAAGCTTGGAGACCCCATTTTAAGAGTGAGCCACAGTAACATGTGTTGCCCTAATGTGGTCCAAATAGTGTTGAGTTTTTGAACCCCTGTATAAACCTGGTAAATGACTGTTGTGTACATCATAAACTAACATTTCAAGCGCATCTATTGCTATAGTCTCTGAAAGATGTCAGATCCAGCTAGCATATGTTATGAACTAATAGAGATAAATTTATTTCCATAAATAGACTTTTATTCCAAACTCATGCAAACAGAGCTATTTATAACTGAAGGTAATTTAGGAAGGTCACTAAAGTCAATGCAAGTGTAGCAGAGTGTATGCCTACTGCTCCACTCTTCTGGCCCTGTCTGGACCAGAAAGGACACAGAGATCCACAGATGTGCAGTTGCCAGTGATTGTTAACATGTGTTCGAATCTCCCCCCACCCCCACCATACAATGCCTCACCTGAGCCAGATGCGACAGGGGCTGCTCAGGATCAGGGAAGGACAATGACTTGGAACTTCTCCTGACTCTTTCCCCCTCTGGCTTACAAACCCTCTAAGGCAGTGATTTTCAAACTTTTTCTCTTGGGACCCAGTTGCAAAAGAAAATATTTATGTCTACAAATCAACAATTACCTCTTAGAACAATGCATTCCAGTCTTTTGGTGGCAGCAGCAGGGGGGCTGCCACAACATAGTATCTGAGGGTCTGCAACCCAGTACTGGGTCCTGACCCTAAGTTTGAAAACCACTGCTCTAAGGCCTGGTTTATAAGCCCTTTGGGGTCTGTAAAACAGCAGCAGCTCATGACCTAATCAAACCCCTGGCAGAGTGCTAAGCCTGTGCCTGTGCACAACTGCCTCCCCTCACACAATCAGGCTTAGCCCAACTACCTGCTCTGCTGCCCCAAATCTAGATATGCCACTGTGACAGAGGTCTGTCCAGGGGTTCACCACCCAGCACTCTGAGTATGTCTACACTTACACCGTAAATGGAAATAATGATGATTAATTTGATTTAAAGAAGTGCAGGGCAACACTGGCTTTCCTTATTTCAAAATGGTTATTTCAAAATGATAAAACTTCACTTTAAATCAAAATGACAGCTAAATAAAACTTATTATTTCAAAATAATGCAATGCAGCTGTGTTAATTCAATTTAAACCTTATTTCAATTTTAAGCAAGGTTTGATTTTCTTCCTCCCAGGGTGCATGCACCCATGGAAGGAAATGCCTGCTCTCCAGAGCCTTGGGCAAGCAGCCCAAAAGGTGCGCCCCCCCGAGATCCAGCCAGGGGCCAATAGGGCCTCAGTCCTTTGGCCAGGCAGGTGGGGGGGACCCCGGTGCCCTGTTTTTTCAGCCCTGGCTGGGCAGGGGAGAAGACATCCCTGTGCCCAGCTTCCTGCATGCTGGCCAAGAAGTGGAGGAAGACACTCCATGCTCAGCTCCCTGCACACTGTCTGGGAGGTTGGGGAAGAGTCCCCCATGCCCATTTCCCTGTACGCTGGCCGGGCCATGAGGGAAGGCACCCCACGTCCAGCTCCCTGAGTGCTGGCCGGTGGCAGGGTGCATTTCCCGCCACCTGGCCAGTGCTCCAGGAGCTGGGTGCAGATGTCTTTTCACCACCACTCACCCAGAACTCCAGGAGCCATGCACAGGCACCTTCCCCCACTGTCTGGCTTGCGCACAGGGAGCTGGACATGGGAGGTCCCTTCCCCATGCCCCACTGAGCACGTGGCACTTCAGCCAGGTGGGGAGATGCTTTGTCCCTCACCAGGCTCTGTGTGCCCAAAGCCCAGTGAGCTAGAGCCAGGCAGAGGACTGGGTGGTGTCATGGCCCATCTTGGGTTCCATGTTGCCACACCTCCCATGGTGCCCCTCTCCTAAACTGAACTAGCAAGTCCTGTCCAGGGACATTGTAGTTCGATCTGGGTTTCTAGTGAAGCCATGTTAAATCGATTTAACTTAGATTGATTTAATGATCATTAGTTTGATACAGTTATTTTGATTTAAATTAAAATGATTTAACACTCTTAGTGTAGACATAGCCTCTGTCACAGTAAGTAACACGGTGTCTGCACTGACACTGCATCAACCTAACTGCATTGTTTCACTGTTATGCCTCTTGCAGAGGCAGAATTAGAAAGTCAGCATAACAGGAAAGTTACATCAGCAGATGTAACATTTTAGTTTAGACATTTCCAGACTTGGGAAAATGTAAGTTTCCTTGTATCGACTTAATATGAAAGTGTAGACCAGGCCATGGTGAATTACTGTGGTGGCTGTAAGTCAACACAACTTAGGTCAACATAAGTTTTGTAGTGCTGACTTGCCCTAAAAAAATGACATGGGTGCAAACTGCCCTGTTCCTTTTAACTCTGAATTGTACTGCTACCATAAAGAAGCATGGGGTTACAACAGTGGAGCAGGAGGCATAGTATGAGGATGGGCCATAAGAAACCTCTCATAGACTCCCACTTTGCCTGAGTTCATCCGATGATGTAAAACTGGTGAGAAAAAGAACATTTCCAATGTCCTTCTAGCCCTACTTCTTCCCACTGAGTTTCACTGAGTGCTTGCTAGAGTCTGGATAACCTTATGACCTTTAATGATTTGAAGCAGATTTGGATCTCATTTTCACCAGTATAAGAGATGCAGACTTTCGTTGAAGTCAATTGAGTTATGTGGGTAAATTCAAGTGTGCTGCTTTTGTAGCTCTCTAAGGATGGGCAAGATGGAAGTTGGTCAGTCTGCAATTAACACCTGTGTCTTTGAATGGTTTTTCATTGTTTTTCTTTCATTAATGCTGTTTGGGTTTGGAAGCTGCCCAGTGGCTTTTTGAGCCAATGAATGTTTAGCCTTCCTTCCCCTCCCTCTTGCTTTAATGAGCAGGCTAGAAAACACCCCTGGAGACATGCAACTGCCTATAGATACCCACTTATCATCTAGTATTGTGACTCTCAAAGTCAGGAGCTGAACACAGCTTTCTCACCACCAGGTGCTCAGGTGGGTTAAATGTTTATGGGCTTTGAGATGGAAAGAGATGGAGAAAGTGTTTGATTCTGAAGTGAGGTATTCTGTGGGGGACAGGTGTGGTGGCAGGGAAGACACAGGGAGATAACTCAGACCTCCTTATGAGCATGGAAGTCTAAACTACTATAATCTAATTTGTAAGACATTAAAAACTGGAGAGGGTGTAAAATTAAAATAGGATATAAGGTTTATTTAACTCACCCTCTCTCCATCTATCGACTTTTCAGGATGTAACCTACATCACCCACAGGGCTCATCTAGTTGAACTGAACTGATTTTAAACCAAGTTACTGGGGAAATTGAATTAAGCAAGAGATAAACCAGATCACAGACACAGTGTTGTGGGCTTTCTCTGATTTAACTAGATTGATTTAAAGCAATTTAGTTAAAATGGTGAAGGTACAGTTAAACTTGCTTAGGATTGATTTCAGACTCCCTTACACACAGGCAGAGTGGGTATAACTTGGTTAAAGAGAGAATAAATATGTGTGAGGAGCCTAATTTAGACTAATTCCAAAGAAGTAGCCATGTTAGTCTTGTTCAGCAAAACAAACGGGGAGTCTTGTGACACTTTTAAAGACTAGCACACTTTTTTATCATATGAGCTTTCGTGGGAGAAAATCCCACTTCGTCAGATGCTTCAGGATGAGGAATTTACAGAACAGGAGCTTTAGACTAGAGCTTTGGTCCTGCTTTCACATATGATGATGTACAGAAAAAGTGATTCCATTATGGTTAATGGAGTTACACCAATGTGAAAGGAGAGTCTGGTGTAAGCACCTTACACATCATACCAGGATTTGTCCCAGCAAGCCTCTAGCATTTAGAATCAGATATAGAGGAAAATCCTGGAAAGGAGACAGGAGACACTTCAGAGTGCAACACAGATTAAATTCATTTTTGTATTTTGAAAATATCTTGGAAACAGTGTCCTTTAAACTGATGAGTTGATTTTATGGTAGAAAATTTGGTGTTTATTGTTAACAATATATATAGGCTATCCTTAGACAAAGATTTTATTATCCTCTCCGATATTCAGATATTTGGAAACTTTTCATGAAGTACATGACAGATTCGAATCCAAGTAGCCATTGCTGTAAATCCAGAAAAATGCCATTGATTTATTCTAGGTTACTATGGATTTATACAAGTGAAAATGATAGAACAGTCTAGCCATAAGCAAAATGAATGTTTGAAATCTGATGGTTAACATAATAGACATAATTAGACCTGGTAAAAAGTGAAAAACAGGTTTCATGAAAATAACAAATTCATAATTTACACAGCTCCAATTACTGTCAAATGGAATAAATAAAACAGTCACTATTAAATTAGCAATTGTGAAGATTAAATGGCATAAAGGAACTCAAATCTTTAATAGACATTTTCCTTTTTCCTAAACAGGCATTACTAAGGAAAGGAATGGCCGTGGAAGTTAACCACACTCTCAAGGAGTTCATTCTCCTGGGACTCTCTGATAGACAAGAATTGCAAATCCCCCTCTTTGTCATGTTTCTGCTGATGTATATTCTTACTCTGGTGGGAAACCTTGGAATGGTTGCATTAATCTGGGTTGACTCCAAACTCCACACACCCATGTACTTTTTCCTCAGCAATTTTTCATTTGCTGATGTCTGTTATTCCACAGTCATCCTCCCCAAGATGCTGGTGAGTTTCTTATCAGAGAGTAAAGCCATTTCCTTTTCTGGATGCTTGTCACAACTCTATAGCTTTGTTCTCTTTGGGATTGTTGAGTGTTACCTTCTGGCTGTAATGGCCTATGACCGGTATGTAGCCATCTGTAAGCCACTGCTTTACATGGTCATCATGTCCAAGAGACTATGCAGTCAGTTGGTATCAGCTTCCTACATCATTGGCTTCCTGTATGCACTGTTATATACAGGCTGCACATTTGGAGGCTCTTTCTGTAAGTCTAATATAATCAATCACTTCTTCTGTGATATCAGCCCACTTCTAAAGCTCTCCTGCTCTAAAACTCACAGCAATGAGATGGTTATCTTTGCCTTTGTTGGCATGAATGGGGTAGGGACCTTTGGGATCACATTCATCTCCTATTTCTACATCCTCTCCACCATCCTGAGGATGCACTCTAAAGAAGGCAGGTCCAAAGCCTTCAACACCTGTGCCTCCCACCTCATGGTTGTATCCTTATTCTTTGGGGCTGGCTTCTTCATGTATTTACAACCTAGCTCCAGCCACAATGGCCTAGACAAGGTGGCCTCTGTGTTCTACACAGTGGTGACCCCCATGCTGAACCTTTGATCTACAGTGTGAGGAACAGGGAGGTGAAGGATGCCCTGAGGAGAATGAAGAAAATGTTTTCTCACCTTTTGTCATCATTACAATGGTGTAGATAAACCAATAAAGTTCTTTGTCTCTGGATGATCGAGTTCACAGTGAAATTTTACTTGAGTCTTAATTACCGAGCTTTTTGTAGCTTCTTGTATGGTCCTGGTATAAAGTTTTAGTAAAGTGTCTTGGTAAAAATGGGGAATCCAACCTTTCAGAAATTTGGTTCAGTTTAGGGAAGTGCCCACAGGTTGGTAGATGGGTTCTCTGTATTTGGCTTCCTTCAGAGTCTTTTTGTGTGAAACTACCTGCCTTCCCTTTCAGCTCAGTTGGAAATATCATATAAGCAGCCAGGCTCATGATATTTTGGGTTAATCTTCATTGACGGCAGCAAAATTGCCACCATCAGATCAGGGCTGTCTCAAGGAGCTGTGGTGCCCCAAGCCATCTTTTGTTTCCACCCCCCACCCCCGAGGGGGAGAGGTTGAACCCAGCCTGTACTCTGGGCTGGATCACCCCACTCCCAGGACAGTGAACAGCCAGCCCAAGGGCGGAGCAGGTCAGCCCAGAGGCAGGGCTCCTCTCTCCTGCCCCTCCCCTGGGCTCACTGTTCCTCCCTAGGGGCAGGGACGTCACTGGTGCTGGGCATCCAGGGCACATGCCCCGAATCCCAGCACTGGCCCCCCGGATCTGGTGGGCCCACCCTTCTCCCGGTCTCTGGCCCAATTGGGCCAGAGATCCGGGGCCCAGCCGCAGGCGTCTGCAGCAGACCTGTCCCGGCCATGGATCCGGGACCCAGCCCCATCCCTGGCCAAGGATGCAGGGCCTAGCCACCCGTGGCAGTGTGACAGCTTCCAGGACTGTCCCAGGCCAGGGGGCGGGGCCTGTGGGATGGGGGCAGGGCTTGGGCCCATGCCCTGGGTTCCTCCCCAGGGCAGCGACGCCCCTGCCTAGGGGTCGGGAGGGCCAGCCCAGAGGTGGGGCAACAAAGCCGTCAGCTCTGTGGGCTGGCCCCCAGGCTCAGAATGGCTGGCTAGGAGAGGGATAGAAGCATGGCTCCGGCTTCTGGGCCAGCCCGCCCTGCTCCCGTTGTGGTGCCATGGTGCCTTCTTTGCTTATGGGTTGAGCTAGTCCTGCATCAAATCAAATCATAGGGCTGGAAGGGACCTCATGAGATCATCAAGTCCATCCCCCTGGGAATTGAACCCAGGACCTTCTGCATGTTAAGCAGAGGTGCTAGCCACTACACTATTTTGAATCAACCTGCCCAGTCAACTGAATGGGTCTGTGAAGACCCACTCAGTCAATCAGGAAGTTGATTCCTGAAAACCACGCCAGTAAGTAGCATAGTGCTGAGTCGAAGGGAGGGCCCTCCCTTTGACTCACCATGGTGGATGTTCTAGGTATACAAAAGTCAGAGGGAGATATGCAACTTATTTTAGACAACTTGCATATCTTCCTTCAGCTGTCACTGAAAATGGTAGATAGTGTAGACTGCCCTTTGTTTCTTCACATTTCTGGGCCAAAGCATGGAATCAAGGGAGTCTACATTGTTTTAAAGCATCAGTGTAAAGATTTCCTATTGACTGAAGTTTAGTACACATTTACTGGGAAATTTGGCGGCAACCGATGGGAGTTACGCAAGCTATAAAGTAACCTGCATAACTCCTGTCGACTTCCTAACTGCCTGTTAGCACTGTATCTTTGCTGTATGTATAAGCTGAAAGCAATAGCGAGTGAAGGACTTTTACTGGAAGATGAATGTTGATTTTGGCCACCTAATGAAAATGAAAGGAACAGGTGAATACTCCTATGTAGCAACGATGTGGCAGAAATGGTTACAATTCAAGTGTGGTTGCACAAAGCAGACTGTTTACATGGCAAAATCTTAACAATAGTTTTCCAGACTAGATTTTTAACAGGGGAATATAAAAAGCAAATAAATAACTCTTCCTTATAATCATTAAATGCCCATTGACTTCTGCTCTTTCTGTAGCTGTCTTGCACTCCAGTCACATTATGCAATACATTTGTTCTTGCCTGTACTGCTCTGTGTAGATAGATGCTCTTTTCACACAGTCTGTGATAAGCAGTTGGACAAGCTTCCATGTTTTATCCCCTAAGGAACAAAGGAGTTAAAAGGAAGGATACCTGCATAAGCCAGGCCCACAGCCCAGCCAGGGATGGAGATGCATGCCATTGTCTGAGGTAGGTTAAGCATTTCTGGACTTTATATAGGTCAAACATAATCTTTGTGTCTCAAGACTGCTAGAAATATCTGCATTCAGTGAGACTCTTGGAAGGGTTGGAAAATGAGTTGTATTCCAACAGGGAAAAAATAATAATTTTTTAAAAAAATTGTGAAAATTTTCAGCCAAAAAAATCCAATTTCTTTTTCTAAAAATAATGAAAAAATGTTCAGTTTTTGGCAATCAAGCAGCAAAAAATGTTCAGTCAAAAAGTACTTGAAATCAAAGATATTTATTTTGTGTTTTTTCTGTGGGGAAAAAATCAAGATTTTTAAAGGAAAGTAGACACTGTCTGTGAAAAGTTTCAAGTTGTCAGATACTTACATTTAAGAAAAGAATATAGTGATCTTTTTGAACAGTTCAGTGTGTCTTATGGACTAAACACATAGCTGAAATTTGCTTTGATTTGTGTCTAATTCTTTATTGTTCATTTTTGTAGTATCCACAATGCCTTAAGTGCATCCCAAATATTAAGAAAGGGACTCTCCCTGTCAAGAAAGCAGAAGACAAAGAGATAGGGTTTGGGGCAGAGGATCAATAATGAACTATTTTACATACAAAATGAAATTAAGTCTCTGTAAGTAGAATACTAAAAACGGCTTTTAAGAAAAGCTTTCATATAATTAAGAGAGGTGCCATGTATATTATTTTAGGAATAAAGGCTATATGGGATAAGCCAGGTACAAGACTATACTTTAAAATAATTAAGAAAAAGTGTTTTAGCTTCCTAAGAATCTTCTAAAGAAACAGTGACAGAATTAGCAAATTCAGTCCACACCAACCTGAGTTTTCAGCCTTCCAGAATGAAAGCAAACGATTTTCCTGGCAATGAGATTCAATACTCTTCTCCATTATTTTTAAAGTCACTTGCTACTTCAGCTGACATAACTTGGTAGACACAGTCAAATGGTTAAAAAAAACCAATCCTTTGTGGAAAACGGGAAGGACTTATGCCCTGCTCACCAAACACAATTTATGAACATATTTCTCGCACCCATTTATAATTCTTTGCACACTTTTGAACCACACATTGAAGAATAATATTAATGGCAGGCATTCTGTCAGTTTGTAGATGATACACCATTTAGAGACAGATTATCACAACAGTGTGTTGGGGCAATGAGTGTGTCAGGACCAATGTGGACTAGGGCAGTGGTTCCCAACCTCCTCTCTGCCGTGGCACACCTTGATACCTTTAATTTTTTTGAGGCGCACCACCATATAGATGCCAAATGAACTCACACATATTCATGAATCAATCAAGAACTCTGAGTATTTTTTCAAAAAACTTCCCTTGCACACCCACTCAGGCCTGACGGCACCCCCACGTGCCATGCCACACTGGTTGGGAAATGGTGGACTAAGGTGTGTTGTGCTCTTTGCCAATAAGTATTGCGGTTGCATTGTTTCTGTTTTTGATTTAACACACTCCTGTACTTTTTTTCAGTATCTTGTCCTTTGTTGACCTCCATTATTCCTCAGTCCCTGCCCCTAAAGCACTGCCCCTAAAACTTCTTAGCAGAAAAACAAAAAATCTAGACTGCTTGCTGAATGTATGGAAACATTTTAAGTATAGTTGACTTTGGGACCATAGAATGCCTCCTCCTAGCCTCTATGGCATATGACTATTTTGTCAACACTGATGACCCTCTTGTACAGTGGCTTAATGAAGGCTGGTTTGTGTTTAGCTGGCTACATGAGTGCAGCAATGCACACAAGCTGTGCTTTTCTGTAGCCCGTCTACGGATCCAATCTAAAAAACCACAGCTTCTGTTCTATCTCAAGCCTGCTAAAATTCATCTGCTCTGTCACTTTTATCAATGAAATAATGATTTTTGCCTTGTCAGTATATGTAGAATCTGCACCACCCAGACAATCAACATTTCCTGTACCTACAGTCTCAGCAGGAGCCTGAGGATCCACTTTTCAACAGACAGACATAAAATCTTCTTGATCTACACCTTAAAGTCTGTCATTCTCCAGACCTTGTTCCCCTGGAGTCTTATTTTTAATCATCTACAGCTTCATTTCTGCTGTGTCTTGTGTGTCCAATCATAACCAAGACATACAGTATGAATTTCACATATATACCAATGATTAGCTAGCGGTAAAAAAAATAATAGAATAATTATGAATAACTGTTTGTGAAATCATATTTATTTTTAATCATCTACAGCCCATTTCTAAAGTGACTTTTATGTCAGGTCAGAATCAAGACACATGATATGAATTTCACATATACATTAGGGCAGTGGTTCCCAACCTTTTCTCTGTCGTGGCACACCTTGAGACCATCAAATTTTTGAGGCACACCGCTATTTTAAAACTCATGAATATTCAAATTAACTTAAATTACTTGTGAATATTCATGAACCATGGCACAGTGTTTCAGAAATGCTGCTATGTGGGGTCGTAGGGCTGGCAAAACAGTGGCGGTCACGAGTCATGGGCAGTGGCAGGAGTGAGTCTGGAGAGCAGAGCAGGGCAGGGGTGGCAAAAGAGAACAAGGGCAGCCATGTAGGGAACAGCACAAAGGTGGCAAGAGAGGAAGGGAGAACAAGCATGGCTTTGGGGGGGGCAGAGGGGAACCTGGGGAGTGGGAAGGTAGGGCAGGGGAGCATGGCGCAGCACTCACTTCCATCTTCTCCACAGTGGCTCCCTCACCTCACTGCTGCTCCCTCCCACTGCAGTGGGTCCCGTCCTCCCCTCCTCTAGCCCACTTCTGACTGTGATGGACCCTCCAGCCCCCAGCTACACCCCCCCACATGCACAGTCATCCCCCAGCTACACCCCCTCAATCAACCAGCCACCCCACAGCCCCAGCCACACACCCTCTGCTACAGACCCCACACCCACACACACACACACACACACACACCTGCCCCACACAACCCCCAGCAGCGCCTCCCCCCAAAGCCCTTGCCTGGGCTGTTTGCAGGCTGCTGACACCAGCTGCTTCACCCTGCAGAGGGGAGATTCACACACTACAGCCTCCCCCAGCTCTCTGCTGGCTGGGCTTAAGTTGGAGCCAGGTTTAAGGTGGAGCCACCTGAACGGTGTGTTTTGGCTGCTCCTGCTATTTTTAGGGGGTCCCCTGGAACTCCCCTTTCTAGTGCCTTCCTCTATTTTTAGGGGGGCCAGAAGGCTGCCTGCCTAAAGATAGGGGGCCCTGGAACTGTGTTCTAGTGCCTTACCCCTTACTTTAACCCCTGCCTTTTCCCAGCCCTGCACAGTCCAGGTGGCTGGGCTGAGCAGGGAGGGAATTTTAATTCCAGTTCTCAGGCATGCTTGTGGTGCACTTTGGGTGTTCCCGCAGCACACCAGTGTGCCCCAGCACACTGGTTGGGAACCACTGCACTAGGGGATAGCTAGGGTGTAAAAAAGAATTATAAATAACTATGTTTGTAAAATATTAAGTACCTCTAGATATTCCATGAAGAGGAAATGATAAAATAAATCAGATTATGAATTATAAGCTCTTCAATTCCAATTTACAGCCGTTACAAAAGCCAATAAAAGTTTGGGGGGGAGGGAACAATTCCTCCTAATACTGTCCAAGCAGCATCATTGCTGTTACGTATTATGAAGGGGGAGTGTTCCTCTCCAGATGATACTCTAGGATTAGTACAAAACTGCAGGTTTGAACAAACAAAAAGAAAGTCTGTTGGGGGCACAGACTTCTCTTGTCCCTGGTTCGAAGCAGTGGTGTACTGATGGTGCACGGCACCCAAGGGAACAAGCCTACATTTGCATACACACATCCCCACACAGTTCAGGCAGCCCTCCAGGGGCAGACGGTGTCCTGGCCCCAACCTCCACCTGCCCTATGGAGGAGGGATCTGTATCTGCAGGGGGAGTGTGAGACTGGGGTGGTGCAAATGCCCCTCAAACACACTTACCCTCTGCAGACTGGGGTGGTGTAAATGCCCCCATACACACCCTGTGCTGCAGCCCTGCAGCCCAGCTCCAGCTGGGACAGGACATCTTTCCCCCACTCCCCCACATGGTCCTGGGGGCCCCGTTTGTCTTTTCACCACACAATGGGGGAGGGACACTGAGGGGTGCCCCTCAGCAACTCCTGCATTTCCCCTCCTCCTCCTTGTCCTAGTGCTGGAAGTATTGACTTTCCCCGTGTGCTAAGCAGCCCAGCTTACATAGAAACTGAACCCATCCAGCACTAGGACCCAGGAGGCAGTGCCCAACTGGCTCAGCTTCTCCAGGAAAAGCCAGTCCAGCTTGGCAGGCACTCGCCCCCCTGCACCCTGCCCGTCACAACAGGGGAGCGGTGCAGGAGGGTCTGTGCTTCTCACGGTAGGGTTACCAGATACCAAAGCAGGACAGGGAAATAAAAGAGGAGGACATTGGAGGACACATGGAGAAAATGTAGCATTAATGTAATATTCTTGTTTTTAGGGGGCCCTTGAATGCTTCCCCCTAAAAATAGGGTGTTCCCGGGCATTCAAGCGTACTTTAACCCCTGCAAGCAAAAAGCCAGACAAAAATCATATATTTTTAAAATGCCTGCCAGATAGAGGATGTGAATGTAAAAAGGAGGACATGTCCTCTTCTTGCCTGAAATCTGGTAACTCTATCTCAGAGCCACCTGCATCTCTCTCTTGCCCCTTCTAAAGGGACAGTTTGGTACCCCCTGCAGTCTGGTGCCCACAGCATGGCATCCCCTCATTTTTCAGCCCCACTTACTAAATGCCACAGATTTGAAGGCAATGTCTGTATGTTGATTGCTTCTGTTTCTGGAGGAATTTAGTTTGTGGCTCTTCAACAATATAATTTCCTGGCTTTGCATTATAACTATAGTGGTTATAGTGGATGGGAGCAGTGTCCAGGAGGGAATGTCACTCATAAGTGTGCTTAGTCTAGACCAATTTGAAATATGTCTACACTAGCCATCGGCTATTTCAAGCTAAAAAAAATATTAGTTTGAACCAGGGGCATTGCTACACATTATTGGGGGGGCGGCCCCCACCGGCTGCCAGGTCCCTGGTTGTGTTCCCTCCCCCTTCCGCTGGTTCCCTGAGCCCTTTCCAATCTGTCCCAGCAGCCCCCAGAGACCTTCCCTAACTCCTTAGTCTCACAGTTGATCCCCACTGTCCCGGTCTGACTCCTTCCCCCATGCCTTTTCCCCAGGGGGATGGCATGCTTGCCCCCCCCAACTCACCCTCCACCCCTGGGCTCCCTTACCTGGCTGCCGGAGGGAGAGTGCGGCCACGGCATAGGCTGAGGCTCCAGACATGTCCCTGCTCTGAGCATACTCAGACCACAGTCAGACCAGGGCAGGAGTTTTAAAAACTCCCAGCCCCAGCCTGGGGCAGGGCCCTCCCAGCCAGAAGACTCCATCTTCCAGCCAGCTAGAGCCTGCAGCTGTTCGCTGCCCAAGCTGTGTTCCCTGGGTGGGGGCACAACAGTGCACCCCTGCACAATTTAGTAGTGTGCTACTCAGGGGCTGGCCCTGAGTTTCAGGAGGTCAGAGGCTACCTGAGCCTCCCCCTCCCAGTGATGCCACTGGTTTGAACTAACTAAAGCTTAGTTCAAACTACTTAGTTCGAAAAGTAAGTTAGAACTAATCACTTAGTTCGATCTTGCTGCTTTGGCTAGCTCAAACTGGCATGATTTAGTCATGCTAAATCAAACTAATAAGTTTGAACTAGTGGTTAGTTCGAACTAACAACAGGGTTTTTTTTAGTTTGGACTAGCTGAAAAAGCATGCCTAGTTCGAACTAAAAAGTTAGTTCAAACTAAAAAAAACACGGTTATTTCAAACTAACTTTGAACTGCTTAGTTTGGACTATGCAAATCCAAACTAAGCTTTTAGATGTAGGCATAACATTAGCGCCTAGACCAGTTGAATAAGACCAAATTTTTTCAGTGTTTACTATGGGACCTAGCACAATGTGACTCTAATCTTTGTTATGTTCTGATCTAATCTAGTTGGACATTAAGCCCTTTGGGGAGGGAATTATCTCTCACTGGATGTCTCTAAATTGCTCAGCACAACAGGACCACCCAATCTTGGTTAGAGTTTTTAGATACAACTCATAAATGTGAGTAAATAATTAAAAGCAGTGAAATAATTGTTACCACTGAAACAATGACTTTGTATGCATGCAGAACAGAGCTGATGAAGGAAGATGTTATATTTTTTACAACACACTTCTCGAGGTAGAAATGGACTTCAGGTAATAAAACAGAAGATATATGGGAGATGGACGTATAGTTTTTTGCTTGCTTGTTTTGGGCAGCACTGATCACTGAACAGTTTGGTATCAGCTAAGGGAAAGCAGTAATGATACATTTTAAAAGGACAGATTTCACAATGAAGACAAAACCAATTAGGGGGTTTCTAAAGAAAAATAAATAAATAAATCCATAGAAGCCATCTCCACACTCTAAAAAAGAGATTAAATCTAGTTCTTGTCTCTAATAATTACAGATGGGTTGAAGTCCTGATGAGTAAAGGTCAATATCTCCACCACAAAATGTTTATTGTAAATTATTAATTAGTGGAGTTACTAGCTGCAACCAGATCACACCCTTCCAGGGGTTTTGTTATTATGTTTGCAATGATCACTTCCACAGATTTGCCAGGAATAGGTTGAAGGAATCTTTAGAATTACCCAGGCCAACAGTGGGGTTTCATTGCTGTCCCTCCCTGGGCAGCACTTCTGTCAGTTTTCATGCCAAGGAATTATTGTCAGCCTGCATCCACTGAAGATCTGGATCCATATTTCCTCTGCAAAGATCCTACAGATATTGCTAGAAAACCCAACAGTTTCAGTTTAAAATCTCCATAGGGATTTCTATTCCAAAACCATTGAACAACAGTGACAGCAAGAGTTTGGGTGGAGGATTATAAAACAATGGAACCAAACTGTGACTGATTAAATGTCATGGTAAACCTTTATCTGAAAAGCAGTTTCAACCCCATATGCCTCCTCTTTCTTATCTGTCTAACTTATTCTTTTTGTAGTTATCACTCAGGAAAGAAATTACCATGGGAAGCAACCACTCGCTCAAGGAGTTTATTCTCCTGGGACTTTCTGATAAGATAGAGTTGCAGATCCTCCTCTTTGTGGTGTTTTTACTGATATACACTGGCACTCTGGTCGGGAACCTTGGAATGGTGGCCTTAATCAAGGGCACACCACAACTCCACACCCCCATGTACTTCTTCCTCAGATATTTTTCATTTGTTGATGTCTGTTATTCCACAGTCATCACCCCCAAGATGCTGGGGAACTTACTATCGGAGCATAAAGCTATTTCCTTTACTGGATGTGTTGCACAGTTCTATAGCTTTGCTGTCTTTGGGACTGCTGAGTGTTATCTACTGGCTGTGATGGCCTATGACCGATATGTAGCCATCTGTAAGCCACTACTTTACATGGTCACCATGTCCAAGGGGGCCTGCAACCAGCTAATATCACCTTCCTACATCATTGGCGTTCTTTGTGCAATGATATACACAGGTTGTATATTTGGAGGAACCTTCTGTTGGTCCAACACAATCAATCATTTCTTCTGTGATACCACCCTACTTCTGAAGCTCTCCTGCTCTGTTACCTGGAGCAGTGAGATGATGATCTTTGTCCTTGGCACCATAAATG
>VOCP01072884.1:0-11409 GCA_007922195.1 Podocnemis expansa
AGAATCCAGTGCTGAGATTTCATTTTTAATTTTCTTCTGTTCACTGTACAGGATGCTGATAAAGTGGTTTCTAAGTTTCTGTGAGAGTGTGTAGCATAACACCCTGAACAGTGAGTCCCAGGGGAGTGTATAGGAACAAAGGACAGGTTTTTGAATTGGAGCAGCCTTGCGTGAGCCTTTTTGGTGGCAGCAATGCTCCTGGAAGGATCAGGAGAAGACCAGGAAGAAAGGCCTGAAGAAGGATCCAGTGACATCCCTGACGAAGAGAAGTTCAGTTTGTAACTGACTAGGCATGAGTAGAACAAAGAATGTTTAACTAGATGCAGTCAGAATATTTCTTTGTTTTTGGTTTGTTTTTGGATTTCTCTGTGCTGAGCACATGTACCCCTTCCAACTATCCTGTAACCACTTAAGTTCGATCCCAGAGAAGCAACTCTCTGTGTTCTTATTTGTTCTTTTAATTAAAGATTTTATCTTTTATAAAATATGCTCTGGTTCTGTGTCCTAAAAGGTAAGAGATTTCCTGTGCATGTGCCTCAGACTGCACTGCCAGCTACTAAAGGGGATTCTGTCCCATTTCCACCTGATTTTCCAGCTGGGGTTCAATCGGTCTCCTGAAGGAGGAATAAAAGTGACTGAGGGTACCTCACAGGAAGGAATTCCCAAGTCTGCCTTCCTGGGTTTTCAAGAGGTTCTTGCATTTGGATGGTGGCAGCAGTACCACTCCAAGGCCAGGGAAGTGGTGGGTTTGGAGTGTTTTAAGACAAGGCTTTAGAGCCAGTGGGTTTTAAGGCCTGTTGCAGGCCCCTGCCTTCTGCACTCAGCGTGTCAGAGTGTGGAAACAGCCTTGACAGCCCCCTTCCTCCCTGCCCAAGAATATGTTCTGCAGTTTATCAGGTATCATTACCAGTCCTGATCGTTGCTTGAGCTCATAGCTGGTGTTCTCAGCTCATGGCAGCTACCTGTCCAGGGAAGCTGGGCATGAGAAAGAGCAGGGTCTCTGGCAGGCACACAGCTGTCCACTGATGCTCTTGGATGCTATGCAGAACATTACCCCAGCTAAGCATTCCCACCCAACATTTATATCTTTTTGTTCATGGATGTTGTGTCCACACTGCCTCAGGATCCTGCATGACTATGAGCCATCAGTTAATGGCAGATGTGACTTTGATCTTGTTCTTGATGTGAGTTTTTGTCCCTTTCCTTCTAGGGTGGACTCTTTTTGCTTTTGAAGATTTGTATGCACTGTTCTTCAGCCATTAAGGTGGTGCCAGCAGTTTGTCATCAGGACAGGAGACTGATCCCATCAAACACACGCCTCTGATTTACACATCCAGACTAAGGTCACACATCTAAATAAAGTTTCAGCAAAATTTAGGCTGAACAATACAAAATGAAGTAAACAATTCAAAATGGAGATTTGGTTACAATATGGAATGAAAGAGCATGACATTTTTATCTGTAACCCTTCTGCCAGGGCGAGATGGCAGAAGAAGGACCGAGTTCTATATCTAGGGGTTTCCAAATAATATAATACCACCAACCGGCTTGAACCCCCACCCAAATTTCTGGGAAATCATGCACTATTTCCTGGGTACCCCAAAGGGATAATGCTTCCCCAGTCGCAAGCATGAGTCTGAATGTAGTATAAAGAACTTTTAATATTACTAAAAACAGACTGTAAAATGCCAAATAACAAAAATCAGCACTGATCTGGAAAATCAGTGCAGAACAGGTTCCCAGCATGATCCCACATAGCTTAACAGCACACGTGAACTCAATAGCAAACCCAGCACTGATCTGGAGAATCAGTGCAAAAGAGACTCTTAATGATCCCTGCAAATAGTGTAGTGACCAGCCCTCATGCTTAATATACGGAATGTCCTGGGTTCAATTCCCAGGGGGTTAGATGTGATGATCACATGAGGTCCCTTCGAACCCTATGATTTGATTTGATTCGATTCGATTCTAAACCCCACGGTATGTAGGGAGTGTCTTTCATACCACCTGTCCACTAGCTCCACCCACTGGTCATTTACACCATCCAGCCTGCCACTGGCTGTTCTCATTGTCCACTGGCTCCACCCACTTTCCACCGGCTCTGCCCTGGTCACTCACAGCATACAGCCAGCAACTCTTGCCATCTACTGGCTCTACCCACTGTCTCCCAGCTCTATCTGCTGATCACTCACTCCATCTGCTGCTACTTTTCAGTGATCCAGCTCAGAGAGAGGGTTTGTCTATCTCAGTGATTTCGGTTCTTAAACCTCAAGTAACTGCAAACAGCTTCTTCCATTAAAATAACAAAGAAAGACTTCATAAGAAGCCTGGCCAGATCTACCATTTGGCAATAGGACTAAAGAGTGAGGCAATGCCTCCAAGCATAACTTGAGACTAAGTTATGCAACCCCCAGCTCTCTCTTGACTTTTTCAGGCTGAAACAGGCAGTGGCCTCTCTTACAAGTTTCTTTTTTTGCTAAGGGTAGCTTTTACTAACCTAACCAGAGTTTGATCAAGCAAGAGAGTAGCATATTACAAAAGACAGTATCTCATGTTTTTCTTCAGTAGAATTACAGATATTGACAGATTTGTGATCAGATCAACCCCCAAATACCATTACCCATATGCCCTGCACCCATAGAGTATTTATGCCAGTAAGTTCTTTGTGCTCATGCAAATACTAAACCCATGCAGATTAGCTGTGGCCCCCCAGAAGCTGTTAGGCACAGCTTCTAAGGCTGCCTTACATCTCAATACATATTCTGTGTAGAAAACTGTATCTGAAGCAATTAGATGATATAAATTCATCTTTGGCTGTACACATCATCATCCAGAAAGTGCTGCAGGACAGTGTATGTGACTCAGAAAGATACCTCTGCCTCAGTGGACAAGGGTAACCCACCAAGGATATGTTTTGCTCTTGTCATGCAATCAGATTGAGCCTTGACCAGCAAATTCAATGTAATATACTTTTGATATTTCTTCTGTTAGCAGGGACCTTACCATGGCCTCCAACTCTGTCATGGTCTCCCCACATACATTGGCAAAGTCAACCATGGAGTACTCATCCATGCTAAAAGTCTTACAGTAACTTGTGATGCAGTCCATCAGTCACAGAATATCACAAACAGACGCCAGGGACAAGAACAGCAGAGATGGTGCAAGCAGCAGGGCCTTTGTTGTTATTGTTCATTTTCTTGTTGGTTTATAATTTATTTTTAATTTTGTCAAGAAACAATTTCATTTTTGGTTCTAAATGAACTATTTTTTTTTCTTTTTAGATGGTTTTGGCTCTTCTGCTCCACCAAAAAAACAACTCTTCACTCAGCCCCAGTGTGCAGTCGTTTAAGCACAAGGCACCATGCCAAGGGATGTGATAATAATCAGTGCAAAGCAAAGCAACATTGAACAAATGAAAGGCCAATAAAAGTAACAAACAGCAATAACTCAAGCGACATCTTAGTGTGGGAGTGGCACCCTCGTCACTGCTACTTAACAATCCATGAACATTGGAGCAGAGTAGATGCTGAGTGTCTCACAAACAAAGAGGGGTTAATCCTCACTCCAGCCCAGGGAGGTTGGACAGCTTTAGCTTTTTTTAAAATGGAATTGCTGTTTCTTAGCCTAGTGAAGGTGCTGATTGATGGTGTTTCTCTATTTTCTCAATCTTGATGCTTTCCCATCTTACTCCAGAGCTTTTTTGCGAACCCTTTGTGCATCCTCAGCCATTTTCTCCAGGAAGTTGGACAGAATGGAGTAGGACGTGGCGAAGGACAAGCCAGCTGCTGCCAGGGTGCTAATCACTGGGACCAAGTTAAAGCATTGTTCAATGGAGCGAGTGAGGTTGCATCCCACCTGGACCATTTTTTTCATTAAGACGTCTCTGACCAGAGTTTCCCCTTGCGGTGAGATTATCACAGTCTTGAGATCTGCAACAGGCTTCCTAGCCAGTCTGGCCAGCTTAGCTAAGGAGTCATCATCAAGACCAAATTGTTTGTAGAAGGCAATCATGGATGCCAACAAGATGCCAACATCACAGGAGAGAGAGACACCTCTCATGGGAAGGACATTGATAACAGCCGACACCAGGGATATTTTCCATAAGTGCCCACGAAGGGCGGTTTTCTTCTTTTCTATGATTTCTGGAGAGAGGTTGGGCAGGCTGAGCAGAAACACAAGTCTCTGTAGATGAGGCAGGTCCTTCTCCAGAGTCTCCTCCAGCAGAGAAAAATCATATTGCTTTAATTCCCAGTTGGAAAGAAGAAAGACTTTGGGGTAGGACACTCCTTGGTCCACTAGGCGTTTCCGAGCATTTTCCCTGATCCTCTGGAGAACATTGTCTTCTACATAAGCTTGAGGATGAACCCTTCTTGTGTTGGCCAAGTCTTCATCCACTTTGCAGCGCACAAAATAGAACTTCTTCTCCATCCTCTGAATCTCCCGGGCCAGGTCAGCATGGCTGGCTCGGAACCTCTCTGAAGCAATGATGATGAAGAAGTCATATTGACTGAAATTCACTTTCTGGAGGTAACTCTCTGGCTGAAAATTCATCCCCCCGATCCCTGGCAGGTCCCACAGAATCACATTGGAGTAGCTGGGATGGAAATAAGCCATTGGCTCTGTCGTTGTTTCTATCACCCCAGTCTCAGCTGCCTCTGGATCTTCAGCACCTACACCTCGGAGGGCGTTGATGAAGGAGGATTTCCCAGAGCCCGTCTCCCCTGTGATAGCAATGTTGAGCCTGGTATTTTCCAGTGACTCCAGCTCCTCTTGAGCTTTGGAGGCTGCCTCTTCCGGGCCTCCGTCCTTGAAAAGCTCCATGAATTTCTCATATACCTGTAGTGCCACATTGAAAAACCTCTTGGGGTCTGACTTAATGTCAATGCCGTTTGTCAGAGCTGAGAGAGAATCCATCTGCTGCAGAGAAAGATACAGGTATCTCTGTTAGTCTGTGTGGGTTTTTAAACAGGTGACTTAAAATGATCATGTCAAACAGGAACTCAAAACTGAATTAAGGCCTGGGTATTATAAATGTAAATTCCTGTGTCCATCGGCTGATTGCAGGAGAATCTCAGCTGTCAGTTAGAAAAGAAGAGAGAAGAAATTTCCTAACCCTTTGAATGGTGATGCCAATTACCATGAGAGGGAGAAAACTACCCCCCTCCCTGTGACTCACACAACACTGCTGCTTGAGTCTGCTGGGAGTCTGACGCCATTGCTGAGGGATGATCTGTTCTGTGCATCTGACTGGGCTGTTGACTTCCTGCCTACACATCAGGGACCTGTGTGGGGGATGGAAGTGGAGGGGGCCAGAAGGCCTGCTTTTACCATCACCAGCCACTAGTGACACCTGGGCTGATTGTGGTGAACTCTAGGGGTACGTCTACACTTACAGTTTAGTTTGAATTAAGGAGGCTTAATTTGAACTATATTAGTGCCTGTCCACAGTACCTTTCATTAGTTCAGACTAAGGAGTTCCCTTAGTTCAAACTAAGGAAAGCCTAGTTTGAACTTATAAAACCTCTCTTAAATTTGATCTAAGGGTTAGTTCGAACTTATTAGATTGAACTAAACCAATGGACCCACATTAATTTAAACTAACCATTAGTTTTAATTAAGGTGTTTTGACCTTCCTCCCACGGTGCATGGCACCCTGGAAGGAAGCACCTGCCAGGCAGTGCCTGGTGCAAGCAGCCCCAAAGGCACCCCTCCAACTTGCTGATCTGGCTAAGAAATGGGGCCCCAGTCCCTGGCCAGGTGAGGTGGGGACCCCAGCACCCAGCTCTGCAGAGCCAGCTGGGTGCGGGGAGGGATCCCCGCACCTGGCTCTGCAGCATTGGCCATGCAGAGGGAGAGACCCCCTCACCCAGCTCTAACCCTGCAGCCTGGGCGGGGGGGGAGGGACCCTGTACCCGCCTCTGGACTCACTTGCTGGTGCCGGGAACAGAGCCCCATGCCCGGCTCCAGCTGCGCTGCCTTGGCACGGGGAAGGGACTCCCATGCCAGCTGGAGCCGTGCTGTTTAGGCAGGGGGAAGGGACGTGGGGGTCCCTTCCCCACACCAAGGCAGCATTGCTGTAGCCAGGTGTGGGGGTCCCTTCCTTATGCCCAGGCAGCGCAGCTGGAGCCAAGTGCGGGGCTGTGTTCCCAGCACTGGCAAGTAAGCTCGGAGCCAGGTGCAGGGTCCCTCTACCCCACCCCGGCAGTGGGGCTAGAGCTAGGTGCAGGGGTCTCTTTCCCGCGACCGGCAAGCAGGGCTGGAGCCAAGTGAGGGGCTGTGTCCCCCCTGTGCCTGGCCCATGCTGTCAGAGCTGGGTGGGGAGAATCCTATCTCCCCCCACCCAGCCAGTGCTATCAAAACCAGGCTGGGGGTATCCCTTCCCGGTCCCTAGCCAGTGTAGCCAGGGCCAGACGGAGACGGGACTGGTGGTGCCCTGACTTCACAAAGCGCAATGAGGGGAAAAGCATCCCTTGCCCAGCTCTAGCGGCACCATGGCTAGGCATGGGCAGGGGATATTTTCTCCTGTGTTGGGCTCAGAGGGCTGGAGCCCAGAGATTGGTCGGGGGATGGCCCTTCTTGGGGGCCATGTTGCCACACCTCCCATGGTGCCTCTATCCCAATTTGAACTAGCAAGTTCTGTCCATGGATATGCTAGTTCATATGGGTTTTCATAACGGGGCCATGTTAGTTCAGATTAACTGAATTCAAACTAATAATTATTAGTCCAATTTAATCAGTTCAAATTATGTTAATTCAAACTAACCTTATAAGTGTAGACATAGCCTAGGTGATTGCAGTTCTAAAAGCCAATTCCTCTCTATATGGGAGAGGGGTCCCCACTGCCCGTTCTTTGGGGGAAGGACAGAAGGGGGCCCTATGCCCCTGCAAAGGGGTGGGAGAGTCAAGTGGAAAGGCTACAGGTTCTAATGATCATAATCAATCACTTCTCTATTGTCTCATCCTGAGCTCCAGTCAAAATCGGGACCCTGTCTCTCCAGACATGACCCACACAGCACACCCTCCTGAGTTCATGGCTCTCTGCCCCCCCCAACCCCCAGCTGTGGGTCAAGTTTCCCATGGGGCAGGGCACCCACCTGTCATTTGTTACTGTGCCCTGGCTAAGGAGTAGGGCCCTGGAAAAGGGCCAGCAACACCGAGCCACTGACGAGAGCTCAGCAGGGCTCAGCAGCTCTCTGAGCTTATGAACTGGAGCAGCTGCCCAATACAGCCAGCGCATGGCAGCTCCAGAAATGCTGGTGGGACAATTTAACCCCCTCCTGGGGCAGAATCTCTTACCAGCCACCCCAGCAAGTGAGGCGTCCCCACAAAGCAAAAGACACGTCTGACGCAGGCCCCTGCTCACTGCCCTCCTCGAAGCCAAATGAAAAGCGAAAGCTGCAAAGAAAAGCAGCCCTGGAAAATTTACAGCTACACCCTTTCCTTTCAGATAAATTGCTGCCAGCAATAACCTCCTGCACAGCCCAGAGAGGGGGACTGGATGGAGAGACAGACGAGGTGTAACAGTATGGGAAGACCCCAAAAGTGTCAGGTTGGCATTAACAAAGCAAGAAAACAGTGAGTTTGAAACTGACATCTGTTTAACTCACCTACAGTCCAGCAGCCAAATTTAGCTGTGTTGCTGAATGCCTCACTGGAACCATACTTAGCAGCTGCTGTTTGATTGGCTTTCAGTCTAGCCTGGCCCCCTGCACACACACGCATGTGCGCTCAGCCACAGAATAATTGTCCAGGCTGCTGATATAGAAGAACAGGAGAAGCGATGTACAGAGAGAGGAGGAAAAGGGAGAAATTGCTGTTTATGGAGGATGAAAGGATAAATGAAGTGGGTGTAGATAAATAGATGATGTATCTAAAGCACTCTCCGAGGTTCCCCACTTTTTGGGGTGCTGTTACCTGAGGCTATGACCCAGCTGGGTTTTAATAGCTCAGATGTGGGCAGTTCTAGAAAGGGTGCCTGTGGCTGGGCTTTCCTCAAATGGTCCAGATTTTGGAAATCTCCATTTTTGAGAAGTGAACCTTTGGTTCATGCAGCTGATCTGTGGCAAAGCTGAGACCCCGTTGTGCCCAATGACTCGGGTGGCCTCCACACATTTGGCAACCAGTCCCCTGGAGTCTGCCTGGGCAAAGGCCAAGAACCATCTGGGAATGATCAGATGGGTGGGTGCCAGTAATGTATGACGGCTGACTCTGGCAATCAGGGCTGGCCCTAACACCCCAACGCAGCACTGGGGGGTGCTGTGCCACAGGGGGCAGGGAGTGGGACTCCATTGGTGCAAATGGACATGGGCAAAATTATTACAAGCAAACTCATTTCAAGCAAAAAGGGCCATAAGCATAAAACACTAGGGAGCTTTGGGCAGGGAAGACTGCAGCCATTCTTGGGGGGACCACACAGCTTGTGGTGAGGAACATTTCCCTGCTGTCTCCAAGCTCCTCCTGTCGCAGCCACATGGTGTCAATGGATTTCTGCTTCGCCTTCAGGTTCTCCAAAGTCCTTGGCCTCCTGCTTCACTCACACCCAGAGGTTAAAGTAAAATGGGGGGGGGGGGCAGAACCCTCCTAAATTGATGGCCCCCCCCTTCATGCCAGTGCAGGCCCCTTTCACCCACCCCAGCTAGTGCTCCCCATCCAGGGCTTAAATATAATTTGGGGGCACCTGGAACTCTCTTAAATTTCCAGGCCCTCTTATGCAGGTCCAGGCCCCCTTCACGCACCCCAGCTACTTCCTCCCCAGCACCTGCCCCCCCCCCCAGCTATGGCCATCAGACCCTTTTCCCCATGTCCTTCTCAGCCCCAATCCCCACTCCCTAAGCTCCCTGCTCTGATTCCAGCCCTCCTAGCCCCCACCCAACAGCTCCTCATCTTCATGCCACCCTCTTCAGCCCCCCAAGCCCTCCCAGCCCACCATCCTGATCCCTTCTCTCCCCTCCCCACACATGCACCCTTTTTGCCCCCATGCTTTCCCTGCTGGCTGCCTGACCACCCCAACCCCCTTACCTGGCTGAGGTGGCCAAAGAGCTGGGCAGGGGGAAGGAGGCTGCAGTGCTGGCCAGCCACTTGGCCAGCAAAAAGGAGCCCTGGCACGAGGCTGGGGCCAGGCCAGGTGCACTGCCATGGGGGCTGCGCACAAAAAATTTCTTTTGTGCCAGGGGCATCGCTGGCATTGGACACTCTGGGGCACATGCCAGCTGGAAGGGGTAGAGCTGCCACAGGGTCAAGGGAATGGAGGGAAAAGTGGCTGAATTGGCCCCAGCCCGCAGCCCCTCCCTTCCAGCAGCCTAGGGAGAATGTACTGGAACGTTGTGGTCCAGTGCGTCCTTCTATTTCTAGGGGGCCCAGGAATGGGGTGTTCCTCTATTTTTAGGGTGCCTGAAACACTGGTTCCCTAAAAATAGGATGCCCCAGAATGGTGTTCCAGGGCATTACCCTTTACTTTAACCCCTGCTTGCACCTGCTAAAGACTACACAGCTTTAGATAAAACAACTACTAGTTTATTGATCAGATTATAATTTTAAGTGAGAATATGACCAACTGAGGCAAAATCACAATATAAATGAGTCAGGAGCAGTGTTCCCCATAATTTTTCGTAGGCTGTGCGCGCAAAAAATTTTTTTTGCACCAGGGGCGTCGCTGGCATTGGACACTCTGGGGCACGTGCCCTGAACCCCAGCTCCAGTGCCCCAGATCTCAGGCCGGGGATCCGGGGCCCAGCCGCCGGCGGCCGCGGCGGTCCCATCCCCCACCGGGGATGCGGGGCCCAGCCGCCCGCGGCCACTTCTGGCCCCATCCCTGGCCGGGGATGCGGGGCTTAGCTGCCCGCGGCAGCGCAGCGGCACCTGGCCCTGGCCCTGGCCAGGGGGTGGGGCCTGCAGTTGGGGGCAGGGCCCATGCCCTGGGTCCCTCCCCCAGCCAGCAGTGCCTGTTTTGTGCAAATTTTCAGGACCAGTGTCCAAATTTGTGCACACTCCAGTAAGTATGGTCAAACTTGTGAGCACAATGAAGCAAGTGTGTATGATACAAATAATATCTAAGTTTTATTTTTGATATGGTGATGTAACTGATGTTATAAATTACAAAACCTTATTTGAAACTGCTTTCTTAAAGTAGTATAAAAATATTAGGACAGTTGAATTTTGTGCACACTTTATTTTGTTGTGTGTGTGCATTTCACAACCTGTGTGCGTGCACACACTTGCACAGCTTAGATAGAACACAGGTCAGGAGATACTGCAGGGAAATAAAAGGTAAAACATACATACTACCCTAATATCTCTACCTAAACCAACCTCATTGTCCAAGTTTATGCTCAAGATGTTTGGCTGTCAGATGTTGTACAGCCAATCTCTCCCTGAGACCAGGCATGACTCAGATATTGCTCGATGTTATTTCAAGAAAGAGATTCCTTAGCAAAAAGCCCCAAATCCTTCCAAGTGTGTCTCTGTTTCCAAACCCTACCCCCCCCCCCCCCCGGGGGGGGGGGGGGTGATCTCTTTGTTTGGTCTAACTCACCTCAGTTTGCATATTCTTTGCTATCTCTTCCAGGTACTTGCTTGCTCACAGCTCTGACTGTTTACATGTTTGTGGAAGAGAGTTCTGTCTCCCATCCCCCTGAGCTATGCAAAACATGCTACACATCTGTATACCTACATGATGCTGTAGGAAACATGATATTAATCATGTAGAATAGGTTATGAGAATCCATAAAGAAACCTATCATACAACCACAATGCCCAAGAGAACAAAAAAATCATAGATCATACCCTAGGGTGCACAGATGGGGGATGTGGGCCAGATTTTGGAGAGATGGGGTAAAGATGTGTGGAGCCAGGATGCCGGGAAGGCAAATAAAGACCACAGCCCCTGTTGGGCTGATGGATTTTTGCCCAGCTCCCTCCCTCCACACCCAAGGAAGGAGAGAACCCCCTAAAGTGCAAAGGACTCAGGTCTCTTCCTCCCCCCCAAGCCAGCCTATCCTCCACCATGGAGGGAAGGCCTTATGTCCCTTTTCCTACAATAACCCATGCTTCTACATCTCTGTTTCTGTGCTCTCCCAAGGCCAATGGCGAATCAGACCCCCACAGGGAGCACCGAGTGTCCCACTGATTTCACGAAGGAGTACGACATCATCACTGATGATGACATTGCTGAGATCAGTGACGCCTTGGAAGGCGGCAGGATGGCTGAAGCTGCCTCGAAGATCCTGAAGAGCCTGGAGGCACTGGAGAATGCCCGGCTGGATATTGCCGTGACCGGGGAGTCTGGCTCTGGCAAATCCTCCTTTGTCAATGCCATCCGTGGCCTGAGGGACGATGAGGAAGGAGCTGCTGCCACAGGAGTGGTGGAGACCACCATGGAGCCAACCCCCTACCCCCATCCCACACACCCCA
>VOCP01072885.1:0-20644 GCA_007922195.1 Podocnemis expansa
GGAGACCACCATGGAGCCAACCCCCTACCCCCATCCCACACACCCCAACGTGATGCTGTGGGATCTATGCGGTGGGAGAGAGGTACAGAGGCTAAACACTCTGGGGGGGGGTGGCCACCTACCCTCTCCTGACAGGCTAGGACAAAAGTATTTCCAACCAATCCGGTGCTCAGGCACGGAGACACCTACTACTGAATGGATCCAAGCAACCCATCTCAAAGAAGGACAGTTATTGGTGAGTAACCCACCGTTCCAATGAGCAGAAAGAACAGAAAATATGGAAGGCTCCCAATGTGGCTTAACGGCGTACTCTGCACTGAGCTAAAGCATAAAAAGGAAGCTTACAGGAAGTGGAAGCTTGGACAGATGACGAAGGAGGCATAGAAAGATATTGCTCGGGACTGCAGAGATAAAATCAGAAAGGCCAAAGGACAATTGGAGTTGCGGCTAGCAAGAGATGTGAAGGATAACAGGAAAGGGTTCTACAAGTATGTCAATAACAAGAAGAGGATAAGGGCTGGTGTAGGGCCCTTGCTGAATAGCGCAGGTATCCTCATGATGGAGGATGAGGAAAAAGCTGAAGTGCTCAACGCTTTTTTTACTTCAGTTTTTGCAGGCAGGGCTAGCTCCCTGTCCACTACACTGGGTATGGCAAATTGTAGAGAATAAGAGAGGCCCTTGGTGATGGAAGGTCAGGTTAGGGACTACCTAAAGAAGCTGGATGTGCACAAGTCCACAGGGCCGGATGAACTGCATCCTAGGGTACTGAGGGAGTTGGCCAATGAGATAGCAGTACCGTTGGCCTTTATCTCTGAAAACTCATGGCAAATGGGGGAGGTGCTGGAGGACTGGAAAAAAGCAAATATAGTACCTATCTTCAAGAAAGGCAAAAATGAGGATTCAGGGAATTACAGACCTGTCAGCCTCACCTCAACCCCTGGAAAAATCATGAAATAGATTCTCAAAGAATCCATCCTGAAACACTTGGAGGAAAATAGAGTGATCAGGAACAGTCAGCATGGATTCACCAAGGGCAAATCATGGCTGACCAACCTTATTGCCTTCTATGATGAGATGACTGGATTTGTGGATGCGGGAAGAGCCATTGATGTGATATACCTCAACTTTAGCAAGGTTTTTGATACGGTTTCCCACAGCGTTCTTGTCAGCAAGCTAAGGAAGTATGTGTTGTATGTGTGGACTGTAAGGTGGATAGACAACTGGCTAGATCAACAGTTTCAGCACGTAGGAATCGATGGCCCCATGTCTAGATGGCAACCAGTAACGAGTGGTGTGCCCCAGGGGTCAGTCCTGGGGCCAGTTCTGTTCAACATTTTCATTAATGATCTGGATGATGGGATTGACTGCACATTCAGTAAGTTTGCAGATGACACCTTGCTGGGGGGAACAGTAGACATGCTGGAGGGCAGGGAGAAGATTCAGGAAGACATTGACAAATTGGAGCAGTGGGCAAATAGAGAGCTCATGAGGTTCAACAGGGACAAGTGCAAAGTACTGCACTTGGGACAGAAAAACCCCATGCACTGCTACAGGCTGGGGAGCGATCAGCTAAGTAGCAGCACCATAGAAAAGGACCTGGGCGTCCTGGTGGATGGGAAGCTGGATATGAGTCAACAATGTGCTCTTGCTGTCAAAAAGGCCAATGGCATACTGGACTGCATCAGAAGAAGTGCTGCCAGTAGATCGAGGGATGTGATCATTCCCCTCTATTCGGCACTGGTAACGCCATATCTGGAATACTGTGTCTGATTTTGGGCTCCCCACTACAAAAAGGACGTGGACAAATTAGAAAGAGTCCAGGGGAGGGCAACAAAAATGATCAAGGGGCTGGAGCACAAGACCTGTGAAGGAACTAGGCTTATTTAGCCTGCAGAAGAGAAGACTGAGGGAGGATTTGATAGCAACTTCAGCTACCTGAAGGGATGCTCCAAGGAGGATGGAGCTCAGCTGTTCTCAGTAGTAACAGAAGATAGAACAAGGTCCTGGGTTCAATTCCCAGGGGGTTGGACTCGATGATCTCATGAGGTCCCTTCCAGCCCTATGACTTGACTTGACTTGACTTGACTTGACAATGGTTTCAAGTTGCAGCTGGGGAGGTCCCGGCTGGATATTAGGAAAAGCTTTCGTACTAGGAGGCAGGGGCGTCGCTGGGGCGGGGAAAGACCCGGGGCACGGGTCCAGCCCCGCCCCCGGAGGACAGGCCCCACCCCCAGAGGGCAGGCCCCGCCCCCAGCCAAAAGGCCACACCCCCGGCCTGGGATGGGGCCAGGGGGAGGCCGCGGCGCCGTCGCTGCCAGCTGGGCCGCGCTGCTGTGCGGTGCGGCTCAGCCTAGCCTGGCCTGGCCCGGTGTGGCCAGGCCCGTGGCCGCGGCCCTGGATCCCCGGCCTGGGATGGGGCTGCCGCGGCCGCAGCCAGGCCCCGGATCCCCAGCGGGGGAAGGGGCCGCTGCAGCCACGATCTGCTGGCTGGGTCCCGGATCCACAGCTGGGGACGGGGCCGCCGCGGGCGGCCAGCCGGGCCCAGTATCCCTGGCCTGGCCACCAGTGGCTACGGCGACCCCGTCCCCGGCCGGGGATCCGGTACCTGGCCAGCAGCCTGCGGCTGCAGCGGCCCCCTCCCCCGCTGGGGATCCAGGGCTGTGTCCGCGGGCCCGGCCTCCAGCGGCCGCTTCCGGCCGCACCGGGCCAGGCTAGGCTGAGCCGCGCCGCACGGCAGCGAGGGCTAGCTGGCGGCAGCGGCGTGGCCACCCCCTGGCCCTATCCCAGATAGGCCCCGGATCCCTGGCCGGAGATGCGGCCGCCGTGGCTGCGGACCGCCAGGGATCGGGCCCCAGATCCCCGGCCCGATTGGGCCGGAGACCCAGGGCACCAGCGTTGGGACCCGGGGCACGTGCCCCATGTGCCCAGCACTAGCGACGCCCCTGCTAGGAGGGTGGTAAAGCATTGGAATGGGCTACCTCGGGACGTGGTGGAATCTCTGTCTTTGGAGAGGTTTAAGACTTGCCTGGATAAAACTCTGGCTGGGATAATTTAGTGGGAGTGGTCCTGCTTTTTTTGGCAGGGGGCTGGACTAGATGGCCTCATGACGTCCCTTCCAACCCTATGGTTCTTTGATTCTATGAAATACAGCCGAAACAAACCTATCATAAAGCATGTACAGAACTGGCTGAAAAACAATACTCAGAGAAAGAAGCAAGGAGTCCTGTGGCACTTAAAGACTAACAAATTTATTTATCGCATGAGCTTTCATGGGAGAAAATCCCACATCTGCTGAAGTGATATTTTCTCTCACGAAAGCTCACGAGATAAATTAATTTGTTAGGGCTCATGAGATAAATTAATTTGTTAGTCTTTAAGTGCCAGAGGACTTCTTGCTTCTTTTGCTGGACTTGACTTACACAGCTGCCCTTTTGGAACATACTCAGAAAGTAATTATCAATTGTCCACTGTCAAGTGGGGGGGGGGATAGGGGAGGACTTAAATGGGGTTCCCCAGGTCTGTCCTGTGTCCAGTTCTAGTCACTAGCTTCATAAATTATTTGGATAGTGGCATAAAGGGGACACGTATTAAGTCTGAGGATAACACCAAACTGATGGATTGTGAGCACTTTGGAGGACAAGATTAGAATTCAAAATGATTGTTACAGACTGGGGAAATGGTCTGGAGTAAATAGGATGAAATTCAATAGGGACAAATGCAAACTATGACATTTCAGTAGAAACAATCAATTGTGCACATACAAAATGACTGTGTGGGAAGGAAAGCTGCAGAAGAGGGTCTGGAATTATTGCAGATCACAAACTCAGTGTGGGCCACTGTAGTACTGCAGCAAAAACTGAAAAACCAGTCTAGGTTGTATTAGTGCTGTAAGCAGACTATGAGAAGCGACGCTTCCTCTCTACTCAGCACCAATGAGGCCTCAGCGGGAGTACTGTGTCCAGTTCTGCACCGCACTTTGGGAACAATGTGGGCAAATTGGAGAAAATCCAGAGGAGAGCATGTGACACAGAGCACTTCACGTATATCCTCATGGTGTGATCTGTGTCCAGAGGTGGCCTTAGGCAACTGGGGGGCCCTAGGCAAATGCCCTTTATGGGGCCCCCTATAGGCCCCCACTGCTGCACTCACCAGGGCCCCAGTCACCCCTGCAGTCCTAACCACCCCTCACAGTCCCAACTCCCTGCCGCCCCCCCTCAATGGCTCTGGCTCCCCCGTGTTGCACACTCCCTGTAACCCTGGATTTCCCCCACCTCTCCTCTAAGGGAAAGCGACAGGGAACCTAGTACTCATGGCAGGGAAGGAGCAGCAGCCGCAGCCCTACCGGGACCAGAGGCTGCACCGCCCGCCTGCCCACCTGGTCTCTCTGCAGCAGGAGCGGAGCAGTGCTCCCACCTACCCCCAGTTGGCCACGTTTCCCCAGGGGGAGGGAGGAGAGCAGCCAGGGTGGCCAGGGGAGAAACAGGCCAAACTCTTCGGAACAGGCTGCTCCAGGGCCCCACTCCCAGCAAACCGCAGCTACATGCTGGCCACTCTCCTCCCTCCCCCTCGGCAGGCACCACCAGCTTGGGGTAGGCAGGCAGTGCTGCTCTGCCCCCACTGCAGAGAGGCTGGGTAGGCAGGCAGGTGGTGCAGCCTCTGCTCCTGGTGGTCCACAGCCCCCTGCTCCCCCACCAGCCCCCAAGTGCTAGGTTATGTGAAGCAAGCGACTGCTACGGGGACCCTTACTACTCAGTGCCCTAGGCAGCCACCTGCTTCGCTTATCCCAAAAACTGCTTCTGTCTGTGCATCATTCATGTTCATCCCTACGCTGTGACTGTGTGGGGCCAGAGGCAGGCAAACTGTGACATATGGACTGGATCCAGCCCATGAGTGCCTTTTCTGCAGCTGCCAGCAGAGCTGCTCCTCCACCGACCAGCTCCAGTGACGGACTGCACTGCAGCCAGAGCACCACTGCCGACATCACTCTGCCTCCCCCTCCCAAGTCCAGTGAAGACTCATGCCAGGGCCAGAGCTCTGTGCTACTGCTCTCCCACCCTCCTCACTCTGGCTGAGCTGGGAGGAAGGCACAGTGGCAGCTCATGTCAGAGCTAAAGTACCATTGCCTCTTATAACATGATGTCCATCAAAGGCTCATTCACCTGCTCCTCCACCAATGTGATTTATGCCATCACGTCAAGAAATGCCTCCCTGGCTTATATATTAGACAAACAGGACTGTCTCTGCACAAAAGAATAATGGACACAAAACTGATAAAAATAAATCTGTTAGTCTTAAAGTGCCACACAACGCCTTGTTTTTTTTTATCAGAAATAACATTCAAAAAACAATAGATGAGCACTTCAATCTTCCTGATCACTCCATTGATGATTTGCTAATAGCTGTGCTCAGACAAATGAATAACAGCTCAAGGTTTCAATGAGAAAATTGGAATTCATTTGCAAATTTGACAACGTTTCTTCAGGGCTAAACATGGACGTTGGATTTTTTTTTTCTCATTACAACGGATGATTGGACCTCATCTTCCTTTACATGCTGTTCCCTGGTGTTTGAATCTTAACAACTGCTTTGATTTACTGTTACAGTATGACCTGATCCTATGACTTACACTTTCCTGAATTTATTTCCTCCTATTCTGTAAGATCCCCCTGTGACTCAACTCTCCCGGGATAACCTTTGGAATGTGCCAAAGTCAAGGCAAGCTGGAAAACCAGGGATTAAGCCCCCAAACCACTGATGGGTGGTATTTAAACCAATCTCCCAGACAGTAACAAAATATGCTTCTGATTCCCCATTCTGGTCATCACCAAGCATAACAAAATAGAAACAGACCCCTTTATGCACCTCGGCTCCTATGGTCCCCCCTAGCCACTGGATCTCTTAAAGAAATAGGTTCTCCTGACCCCAAAGCACCAGCCACCTCACCCAGAACAATATAGGCTTGGATCTTACCCAAAATACCACGCTGCCAGCCAATCCTTTAGTAAATACAACTAAAGGCTTAATATAAAAGCAAGACAAACAAAATATGAGAGATGTTAAAGGGTCAAAGTGAAACACATACATACAAATGATTAAGAGTCCACAGAAAGCAAGTCCTTGAAGAAACTGTAGTTTGCCAGTTAGTCCAGTTCCTCTGGTATGCACCCAGCAGCTGGTTGGGTCTCAGTCCTTTGTTCTGCCCCAGAAGAATAGTTCCAGAGGAGGGTGTTGGTTGCAGACAGAGTAAAGACGGAAGACTGAAGACACAATGGAGATGAGGCTATTGCCTTTTTTATCTCCTTTTGCTTTCCCACCTCTCAGAGTCCTTGCCAAATCAAAATGGAGTTGAGTCACATGGTCAGTCTGGCTGACTGGCTAATCAGGTTTTCTTTCCAAGCTCACTGCAGCTGGGAGTCCTCTTAAGCAGTGGGCCATTAGGATGACAATAATTTTGCGGACATCTAGTCTGGGATTGTTTGGAGTCAAATACCTTGGAGTACAAATAAAACAAATACATTCCTAATATCTTTTACAGATATGATACCTACATATAAACCATATACCCATTCCTAGCAGATTACAACTTTTCTGTTGATATCAAACATCGTATATCACATATGAAATATTGCAAATATGAAATATTAATATGAAAGATAACCATAAAGAGTCCCCTACACCCAGACAGCACCACACCCCCATCTGCAAAGCATCTGTTGAAGTGGGATTTTCTCCCATGAAAGCTCATGCAATAAATAAATTTGTTAGTCTTTAAATGCCACAGGACACCTTGTGTGTTTGGCCAAACTAGACTAACTGGGCTACCCCTTTGGAAGGAGGACACTTGACAAGGGTCATATGTCTGTGCAGACTCCCTGACCTCTTCTTGGTACATTACCACCTGAGCTTCCTGATGCTTTCCCGAGCAGCTTCCCTACCTGATTCAAAGGGCCTCAATCCACTTGGGCACAGCCCTGGGCCTAACACTCCCTCTGCATCCCCTACCCCCCACCATGCTCAACTCCTGTCCCCCAGTCATGCTTGCACTCCCAAGTCCCCTACCCTGCCACACTTGACTCACCTGTGGGCATGCTTGCCACCCAAATGCAGCACCCACAACCACACTCACCCCTGAATCCACCACCTCCTGCCAGGGCCCATCTAGTCTGCCCCCCAACACCCACTGGCCCCAGGCTTGATCGCAGCCCACTTCCAGGGATCCCTGTGCAATCCATGCCTTGTTCTGGCTCCCCTCTCCATCACTGGGAGACTCTGTGACCTGCCCCTGGCTTTGGGCTCCCCCTTGCCACTAGGGGACCCTGCAGCCCACTCTCAGATCTGGTATTCCTCCCCAAAGCCCTGCACCTGCTGCCACCCCAGCCTATTCCCTCCCCCATGGGCCTGTTACTTACTGCAGTCTGACTGGGCTGGAGAGAGGGGTTCAAAATTCCCTCTCTGCTCCAGTTGTGTAATGTGGAGGGAGGGGCTGGCAGCAGGGCTGTAACTACATATTCTGGCACATGGGGAAAGCAGCCCCAAAGGTTTTCCCCCTGACCCAGGCGCTGATCTGGCCTAGGGCCTGATCTGGCTTGGCAGAAGGGAGCCAGAGCCTGGTGGTGAGTGCCTTCCCTGCTAGTCAGCCAGGGCCAGGCAGCCAGGGCCAGGCAGGTGCCTCCCCTGCTGGCCAGCAAGCAGGGGCGTCGCTGGTGCTGGGCATGCCGGGGCACATGCCCCGAGCCCCAGCACCCGTGCCCCAGATCTCCGGCCCAATTGGGCCGGAGATCTGGGGCCCGGCTGCCGGCAGCCGCGGCAGCCCAGTCCCCAGCCTGGCCGAGGTGCATAGGATGCATTGTTCTTGTATGCATGCCTTCGCTGGGTGTGTAAACACAGCTCTGTTTGTCTGCCTCTATTCAAGCCATGTTGAAAGCATTTGGGTTCATGTTTCTTATCCGTACACATGTATTTTGTTGCAGGACACAATCTACGATAACAATAATGTAGAGCAGGGATCTCAAACATGTGGCCCATGGGCCACATGCAGCCCCTAAAGCTATTTCCTGTGGCCCCATGATGACACAATTGTTACTGATATTTGCAATATCGTTGTATGCAAAGGTTTCAGTGGTGCGGCCCTCGCGCTAAAGTACTAGTCCTCGTCCTCATTGAGCCCTCTACTAGTCCTCATACAGCCCTTGTAGTGATTTGAGTTTGAGACCCCTCACGTAGAGCATGCCATGAGCATTCCAAAACCATCCTACATGACATGCATTGCAATGGTTCATCCAAACACAGTTACATTACAAGGCTGAACAGGAAAACCACATGGATCACATTACAAGGGTGTACGTGGGATGCTGCGTGTCACTACGCCACTGAGCCAACATGGCTACTGTAATACAGAGGTGCTAGGCTAGACCTTTGGCGTGGGTAGTACTAATGTAAACATGTCATTTTATGTGGGGCATATCTCCCAAAAACTTGAGTCCAGCAGCTCTCGCTGCATTCGGAACAGTCACACTGACTGGTGCTCAGATTCCTTGCAGCAGGCTGGCTCAACTCTCAGAGGTGATCCAACTTTTGCCCTAGATAACAATTATGGGAGTGATTCCCTTTAAGAGCAAATGATGCCAGAAGCGAGTGGGCTGGGCAGAAAGGAGAAAGGAGTTCAATGTTAAAAACAGGGAGGAGGGGAGCCAGGACTCCCAGTTGATATCCAACACTCTCTTTCAGGCTCACGGAGAAAGCAATTAACCATCTTTGCTGTAGAAAAGACAGCAGCAAACAGTGGAGGTCTCTGAGCAAGTGAACAGTCATATGACAGGTCAGAGCTAAGCCATGTGGATAGCACATGCAGGGACTAGAGGGTTAGTAGTCAATTTAACTGCCCCCCCCCCCCGAAACTGGAAATAGCCACAGGGAGAGGTTGAGCAAAGCTGGGCGGTGCCATGAACTGATAATAATGTGGTATCTTTTGTGCTGCCATTCAAATTTGCATACCAACACATAGGTGCATGCACCTTGTTTGCAGCTGGGCCAAATGAAGGAGGGTGTCATGGGAGCAAGGGACAAGGCGTGGCTGTAAAGTGAGAAGAGGCAGGGACATGCCTGAAGACACTGAGTTGTTGCTGTGCCCAGGAGCATTCTTGCTGTTGGACACTCATCAGGCTAGCAGCAAAGACGACTGTGGTCTCCAGGGCTTGCTGAGTGGTAAGTGAAAACAGAAGAATGAAGGTTCTGTTGTTGGGCCAGAGAGGGTTTTTAACTTGTTATGTCCCATTTGTCATAAGTTTATGTTTAGCTGCTCTCTCCGCATTCTAGAAAGGCACCTCTGCACCACCTTAAGCCTGTTCCTGCAAAGCTTAAGGGCAGTTCATTTCTCCCGGGTTTTTTTGTTTGTTTGTTTGTTTGTTTGTTTGTTTGTTTTTTAAAGATCATTTTCCAGGCCCTGATGGCACCCAGCCCAGCTCTCTGCCTCTTAGTCTTCCATGTCTCTGCCTGGCCGGTGCAACCACAGCCTAGCAGGGCAGACACTGGCAGGGGTCCTGCAGGCTGAGGACTGGGGAAGAGTATGCCGGGACTGACATGGAGACAGTATGGGCATTTTTGGAAGGCGAGGGGGGGCAAATATGGAGGCACCTGAAGGCACAAAACTCAGCCCCACCCCTACTTCTCTTAATATATGCCTCTGACCCTCTATAGCACCAGCTTAATTAGGGGGAATGTGGATTAAGGGCAAATTTGGACACTATTCCCCTATGGCTGGCCACAGCATGGGGAAGGCAGGGAGTTATGGGTCCTGCCCCTGGCTGCAGAGGCAGTGAAGGGAACAGGACTCCAACATGGGGAGGAATAGAAGGAGATTAGGGTGTTTGTCAGGGGGAGGATACAGATGCCTCCATTTCCCTCCTCCCTCTGTCCCCCACAAGTACATCACTCTTAGTCATCAAGTGGAGATGCAGAGTCTGCTACCCCAAATCTGGAGAAAGACACAGCTCTGTAGTGCAGGAGTTCACAAAGCGCCAGTCCTTTCTCCCCAGCCCTCAGCTGGTGCTGGTGGCCTACTCTGCTGAAAAAATGAGGTGGCTGCCTGATAATTCAGCAGTGGTCAGGGCTGGAGTAGGAGTGCTTCCTAGGCATGCCACAGAAAGAAGTCACGCAGAATGGCTCATCTTGGTGGTGTGCTTGGGGATGGGGGTCCCCAGGCATGCCACAAAAAGAAGCAGCTCCTTTCAGGGTTCCCAGGCATGCCAAGAAAAGAAGCTGCCTGGAGTGTCTCCTTTTGGAGCACCACAGTACAGAAAGAAGCCACTCCCAGACTGCTTTTTTTCTGTGTCACATGGGGGCATAGGCATGGGGGACCTCCTGTGTCACAGCTGCACCTGAACGAAGCTTACCAGAGTGGCTTTTGGTGGCAGGAGTGGCAATTTCTATGGTACTGTAGAGGGTGCTGTGTGCTGCCCTGAATGGGCTCGGGTGCCACTGTCAGCACAGGTGCCAGGGGTTTCCTACTCGTGCTGTAGTGGGTGCCAGCCCCTGTCACGGTTGAACCAGCAGTCTAGAATTTAAGGCTACCTGTGTTGCTATTGAGCTTGAGAAAAGATGTATAAAAGGGGGAGGTCCAGCAGCTGGAGGCTAGTGGGGGACATACAGCAGACAGGTACGCAGGGGCTGGCAAGGAGTCAGGCTCAGGTCTGGAGCCGAACAAGAACTGCAGGCTGTCTGAGGTGCTGGGGAAAGGCTACAGTACATCATTCACATGGAAATACAGAATGTGTATGACAAATAATGCCTGGCTTTTATGTTAGGATTTTTCATCAGGACATCTAAAGCACTTACCATTATCCCCAGTTTACAGATGGGGAAACTGAGTTCCAGCCTAGGGTTCTATCAAACATGTAGAAGAATCTACCTAGTGAACAGCGCCACAGTGTCTAGCTGGTGAGTCTTGCCCACATGCTCAGGGTTTAAGTGATTGTCCTACTTGGGGTCAGGAAGGAATTTTCCCCAGGCAGACTGGCAAAGGCAGTGAGTTTTTTGCCTTCTTCTGCAGCATTGGACATGGCTCACTTGCTGGTGAATTCTCTGTATATTGAAGTTTTTAAAACTATGATTTGAGGACATCAGTAAACTCAGTCATAGGTTAGAGATCAACCACAGCAGTGGGTGGGTGAGGTTCTGTGGCCTGCATTGTGCAGGAAGTTAGACTGGATGATCATATTGGTCCCTTCTGACCTTAAAGTCTATTAGTCTACGAGGTTTTTACTCACTACGTATTACAATTCCTAGGTTTTTCGAATTTGGAAGGAAAAAGACTAAGTATAATTTTGAGTGTTCTCCCCCTCTCCCCCATAGGAAGATGGAACAACCAGACGTTTTCAGTGACGCATGTACAAAACACAGAGACACACTTCCTGGTCTGCCTGAGAAGGAAACTGATTATGTCAAGGCTGCCCTTGAAGCTGGAAACCTCTCATTAGCAGCAGACATAGTACATGAATCTGACGAGCTCCTTAAAAATACTGAGCTCAACATTGCAATCACAGGGGAGTCAGGAGCTGGGAAATCATCCTTCCTTAATGCATTCCGGGGCATGGGCGATGAAGAAGAAGGATCTGCTGAGACTGGAGTGACAGAGACAACCAAAGAACCAATGCAGTACCAGCATTTTAAATACCCCAGTGTGATCTTCTGGGACCTGCCAGGGATCGGGACCCCAAATTTTCAGCCAAACAATTACCTGCAGCAGGTTACATTCAGTCGCTATGATTTCTTCATCATCCTCGCTTCAGAGAGGTTCAGAGCCAACCACAGCAAACTGGCCCAGGAGATCCAGATGATGGGGAAGAAGTTTTACTTTGTGCGCTCCAAGGTGGACCAGGACCTTTACAATGAGAAACACAAAAAGAACTTCAATGAGGAGAAAATCCTGGAGAAAATCAGAAAGGACTGCATCAACAACCTGTCCGCAGAAGGGATAAAGTCCCCGCAGGTTTTCCTGGTGTCAAGTAGGGAATTTCAGAACTATGATTTTCCCAAACTGCAAAAAACCTTGCTGAAGGAACTCGACAGACACAAGAAACACATTTTGCTCTTGGCCCTGCCCAACCTTTCTAAAAACATCTTGGCAAAGAAGAAAAAGGGTCTGCAAAGTCAGATCTGGAAACAAGCCCTTAAATCATGTTTCATTGCTGCTGTTCCTCTCCCAGCTCTATCGGTGAAGTGTGACATTGACATTTTGGCAGATAGCATGAGAATGTATTGTGAGAGCTTTGGGCTGGATAACATGTCCCTCTTTGTACTCGCAAGACGGGTGCAGAAGTCTGTCTCTGAGCTGAAGTCTGAGATTAAGTCCCCATTGGCTGAAGAGGTATCAAAAGAAACAGCTAAAAAATTCTTGACACAGGCTACAGGAAAGGGTCTAATAGTTGTTAAGCATTTTGTCAGCATGATACCAGTGGCTGGGACCATATTTGCTGCCCAGAAGTCCTACACAGTGGTTTACAATATGTTGAACAACTTTTTGAATGATGTCGTTGAAGATGCCCAAAGAGTCCTCACCAAGGCATTGGCCCAAGAAGAGGAAACAAATGAATAACAGCAACAGAAGACCAATGAGCTGGGTACACGCCTCTGGCAGATGGAGACGAGCCAACCAAAGGAGAAAGGCAGGGCCTTCTATGCTTAGATCTAATGCAACCAAAAAAAAATTTGAAAATCTCCAGCACTTGAGCTTTGAATGTATTTCAAATGCTAGGGAAACAGACAGAACTGGTATAGTTCCCAGCCCGCAGGTTCTTGTAAGGCCCCAGGTGGGAAAGATGAGGGACAGCCTCACAGCAAACATCATCTCAGAAGGTGCTGACCTATGTTCATTTAAAACAAACATTGAAAAGATTTTTTTAAATATCCTTTAATTTTTCTGTTTAACTCCATGGAGATTCCCTGAGTCCAATGGTGCAATTCCGGCTGAATGACAATGTGGCCTACTGGATGCGCTATAAACTGGGGCAGAATCTGACTGTGAGAAGCGAAGGAGTTGTTAGAACGTGTTATCAGAGAGACGTGCACCTGGATGCAGCTCCTTCCAGCTTTTGTTTTTTCCCCCTTTCTCCTTTTCCTTTAAATGCTGGGCTAGACCTGTTCTACCATGAGCGTACAAACACCAGCAATTAACAGGAACCCATGAAAACTAGACTTCTGAGCGGTGAGAGGGCCCCGACCTGTACTGACACTGCTTTAACACAGGTCCCTGAGCCCAAGGTCATAGACTCTATCAGAAAACCCTGAGAACAGATCCAGCTGGTGCAAATGGACCAAGTATCTTCATTGGACTCTCCTACACCCTGAACACGGTGTGCATTACCTAGTTACCGGGGTGATGTTGCAGGATCAGCTTCCTGATCAGCTGAGCAAGTCTTCATAAACCTGAGCAGAAGATCAGGAAGTTCAAACTGATGGCAGCAAATTTATCACCAGCAGTGAAGACCTACCCCGAGTCTCATAGCAGGTTAGCTAATCATGATACTTTTCGCTGGAGGCTGTCCATACGCTAACCCTAGTGGCACTTGGTAGCACTGGAACTAAGTGGCCTCTGAGCAGGTTTTGGAAGCATCTGGCTGCTAAATCCATAGCAGAGGTTTAATAGTTAAATCAGGGACATTTAATGCTCCTTATATCTTGAGCTGCAATTTGAGCTGCTGCCTTTTGTGTGTTCAGTGCTGATTTGCTTGTTTGATGCTGATTTTAGGTTGGCCTGGGGTGTAGGAATCACTGACACTGCGTGGACTCACCTGGGCTCTGTGTATTGTGGTTGGGTTCTGAAGATAATTGGTTCCTATGATGCCACACACGAGCCTGTTGCTATTGATTTGCTCTATATTCCATAGTCAGTAATTAATTAAGGTTTTACCACTTTGCTCAGTATTTCTTGCTAGTGGTTTTAGTCTCATTGCTGACCTTACTGAAATGCTTCTCACTTTTAATAAACTGCTCATTTTGGTCCAACACTTTGTGATTGTGGTTTTGATTCCTCCTAGGAAACCATGGATTAAGGTTCATCAACTGAGACTAAGCTTTGACACCTTACTCCCATCAGCCCTGCAGATTTGGAGCAACTGGTTCTACGGTTAACAAAACTATCTGGAGTTACAATTAAGGCTAACAAAAAAATTGGGAGAGCTATTAAAATTCAGGCTTCTGTGTTTAGCCAAGCTCTAGCTGCTACAGCCCAGGGTAAGAGAGATACAAACTGGCCCTGTAACTCACGCTCACGAACAGACCCAACTGAGGAGCCCCACATCCTTCTGAACACAGTTGTCACTGTTTCCGGTTCTGAGACACTAGGGTACCACCAAACTCAAACCTTGTGTCTTGAGCTCCATCATCCAGCCACCCTAAATCCCAAAATCAGTGCCTGAGATCTCCCGAGTGATTCAGTCACTCATAGAGCTCACCAAACTCAGAGGTTTTAATGAAATAAATAAGGAATCCTGTGGCACTTTTAAAGACCTAACACATTTATTTATCCCATGAGCTTTCATAGGAAAATATTTCACATCATCAGATGCTTGAAGATGGGGAACTTATAGAATGGGAGGAAAATAAGTGCAGGGGACTGTAAACCATAGGTTCAGGTCAGTATTCTGTGACATAATGCTCTGTGGTGTCAGCAATATTTTTGCACACCTGTAAACAATGCATGTCTTTAGACAATCCCATTCCTTTTTGGGATGCAATGTTCTTCACATTTAGTCAGTATTTTACCTTCATCTTTTTCAAACTTAAATTTGTTATAAATATCCAATACTTCTTCCTCACAAAAATGCAAAAATACAGGTGATTTCACTTTAGCCTTTTTCTCTTCTGCCCTGTGGCTGCTAAATACAATTCAAATCTCTCTTGAAATTTTTTCCAGTTCTTTGCAACATTGCCGATCAATGGCAAACCACAGGAGGACAAAAGTTGCACCACAGCCAGTTTTGACTTGTTTTCTATCTTCTTAAACTAGTCAAACTACAATTGTGCATGTAAAATACATATTTGAGCCTCCTCATTATTCTCTGCAGCTCCATGTACTGCCCTTTCTTTCCGTTTCAAATACACAGGAATTAACTTTCCAAACAACTGCAGTTATCTTCTCAATCAGCTCTTCTCCCACCTTGTAAAGTTCTTGTGATTCATTACACAACAAATCAGTGAATGAGAAAAGAATACAACTTTATGAAACAAGCTAAAGCGTAGCTGTGCACAGTTACACTGTGTTCTCAACCTCAGCTTCCAGGACGCACTTTGAAATTGCAGTTGGGAGCTTGGCCTCTGGAGAAGCCACATTGAGAGAGCTCAGTTAGGACAGAACTGCAAAGAATGGGACAGGCAAGTTACAAAACTGGTAGTTATTTCTAAAAATCAGATTCACAAGGTCAGCAACAAACACCTCCTAACTATCTTACTGTTTATCCAGAAGACAGAATCACAGTTCCCTTAAAGCCATCCAGCCCTCTGACTTCCACCCAGACTGCCAAGTCAAATCTAATAAAAATTTATGAAAATCTTGACCATAATATTAAAAGTTATACCAATCTGAAAGGACCAGACACATTACCAACCAAGTCAATGAACATTTCAGATCTTACCCAAACACATGCTCACAGCAAATTCTTTATAACTAAACTAGGGCTGTGTTCACACACAGAGGGCTGGCTTTGAAACAAGCTGTTTCAAAATAAATGGTTATTTCGAAACACCTTATTTCCAAAGACAAAAAAGGTATGGAGGTATGGATAGATGCCTGAGAGCATCAGTTTAAGCAGGAGCCACACAAGGAGCTGCAGTGAGAGGAGCTGATGTGCTCAGTGCATGGCTGAGATAAGTTGAGCCAGGAGTGGACAGCAAGATGTTGTCTCCCTCTTGTGGAGCATTCTGCAGCAGAATTTTCTTTTATGTAACTGATTGCTGGTTAACCAGGCAACTGACTGCATGGTGCTGGTGCCAGAGGAGAAAGAACAGACTGCATGGATTCCTACTGAAGATTTCTGCAGACAAAGAAGAGGATTGCAGCTTCTTTCCTCTCAAGCTTCTGGACTTCAACAGAGACTGCGACCGAGGTATGAGTGAACTTCACCTAGGCTGTGGGACTCTTGGGTTTCTTTCCCACAGTGTTTCTGTGGGGACTGGTTCTGTTTAAATTCATTTTGTTTTCTTAGGATAAGATATGTTAAGTTGGTAGTTAATAAAGTTCATTGTCTGAACAGTCTTTGCTGTCAGTCCTTTAGGGTAATGTCTACATTTAGACTTGAATTCGAATTGATGACAATCAATTCGAATTCAATTAAGTGCCCGGCCACACTGGCGTCCCTCAATTTGAACTGAGGACCTCCTCAGTTTGAATTGATGAAAGCTGACTTCAAATTTGTCAAACCTCATTTGACCTCAAAGTCTGGGTCAATTTGAACTGAGAGGTTTGAATTGACTCAGTGTGGCCATCTCAATTCGAACTCACAGTGAGTTCAAATTGACGTGGGATGACCTTTCTCCCAGGGTGTATGGCACCCTGGAAGGAAGACCAGCCCTTGGGCACCTGAGGCCACCAGCCCCAAAGGTGCCTCAACCCCCCCGCTAGATCTGGCTGGGGAGGGAATAGGGTTTCCATCCCCTGGCTGTGGACAGGGACCCCAGCCAGCACTTAAGCCAGGCTGGCTGCGCACAGGGAAAGCGCCTCCATGCCCGGCTTCTGCAGGTCTGGCTGCATGCAGGGAAAGCAACCCCCACGCATGGCTTCTCCCCAGGCAGGTGCCTTCCCTGGGTGCAGCTGCCTAGGGAGAAGCTGTGCACGGGGGCAGCCAGGAAGGACGGAGACCAGCAAGCACCAGGGTACCAGCCCTGCTGGCAGGCAAGCTGAGCTCCAGCCCTTGGGGGGGGGTGAGATTCCCTTCCCCACAGGAGCAGCCCTTTGGGGCAGGGGGGAAACCCTCCCCCAACCCTGGAGGGGAAACCTCCTTTGCCAGGCTCCAGTTTGCAGCTAGAGCTGAGTCTGGGATGCTTTTCCCTGTGCCGAGCTCAGAGTGCTGGAGCCTAGCAGTGGATTGGCTGTGGCGGTGGCTGTTTTGCATGGCCATCTTGCCACACTTCCTATGGTGCCCCCTCCAACTCATTTCAAATAAGATTTTCTAGTGTGGTGCTGTCATTTTGAATTTACTGAATTCAAATTAAAAATTTGAATAGAATCATAAGGTTGGAAGGGACCTCATGAGATCATCTGGTCTAGCCACATGGGATTTGAACCCATGACATTCTGCATGTAAAGCAGATGCATTAGCCACTACACTATTTGCAGTTAAGATTAAGGCAGATTCAGTAATCTGAATTGAAACTGAAAGTGTTGATATAGCCTTACAGACTGGCTCCTGGGTCTCCAGCTGCTTCTCCCTAGGAATTGGGGCTTTATTTATTTTTGACACACTGGAGGAGGGCAATTAAATTAATTCTAGCCCACCTGAAGGTTACATTCACAGCAGATATTTCTTCGACCAAGAATAGGTAGTAGGCTTCAGAGGGGTGTCCATGGAATCCTGAAGGAAATGTGTGGTTCCTCAGCACACCCCGCTAATTAGCTGCATTTATAAGTATCAATAAGGTTACAATTTTAAGAGAGAAATGAAGAAAATGGCATTATTTCATCGAAATGTGAATACTTTTTTGCTCTCTGAATTAACAACACACCAGAAGGAAGCAAAGCAGTTTACGACCTCCTAGCTAATAAAATCACATTGGGAAACTTCTAGCAGGTAAACATAGAACAAATATAATTAGTATTTACTGTGAACCATACAGATCTGCATTTCAAGCACTCTGATTTTCTGATATAGGTTGGCTAATTATCTACAAGGAATGGGTCCATTCAACGCTTTTTGATTTGTCTTTAAAGGTTGATTTTTGGGTCGTTCACTGCACTAGAGCTTAACCCAGTCTGCCTTAGTTTCACAGCCGTATTCATAATGCTTCCCCTTATGAGGGAGCATCTCTAAATTATAATCTTCTGAAAGCATCTCTGCAGCTGTGACTGAGATCAGAGTTCCAGTGTGCCAGGTGGTATCTGCACCCTGACCAAGATCAGGGACCCCACTGTTCTGGGTGCTGTACAAACCTAGAGAGTCACACTTACTGCCCCAACAAGTTTACAGTCTATATAAATAAAAAATTATCCTCTCCCTATTATAGGCAGGGGAAACTAAGGCACAGAGACGACTAGAAGTGATGAAGGTCACACAGGAAGGCTGTGGTAGAATGAGGTCTTCTGAGTCCTACTCCAACACTGTGACTGCAAAACCATCTTCCTCAATGCCACTAAACCAACTTTTTCTCTGAACCTCAGTGACCACACTTAGGCATCCTTAGCAACACCTTCCAGATGGTAACGAAGGGTGCAGTATATAGTGTGTGATTAGGAGTGAGATTTCTGTAGGCAAGTTTAGACAATTTTACATGCCAGTGGAGAAATGGATCACAAGTGCACTTCACTGTACTACCTAAAACCTTGTCTGGCAGCTCCAAAGTATCTTCTTTTGTTATTTCCTTGGCTAATGGGGTCTTCATTATACCCTTCAACTTAGATATTGATTTCCTGGCCCATTGAGAAAGTCTGACAAGGGATTCTTCATCCAAACCAAAGACTTTGCAATACTCACTCACAGACTCCACCCGAATGTCAACATCACATGAAACAGAGCAGTGCGGAATGGCAACAGCAGCCACAGCGCTTGACTTCAAGGCTCATTTCCAGATCTGGTTCTTCAGGGCTTCTTTTTTTTCTTAGCCAGGACTGGCCATGAGATGTTGGGAATAGCCAAGAGGAAAACACAACTTTTGTGAGAATGAAAGTCATTGGCCAGAGTTTCCTTCAATTGGGGAGAATCATGCTGGTTAAATTCACACAAGAAAATGAGCAAAAATCTGTGAGGAAGTCACCTCTCCTCAGCCTCTCCTTACAATTGATTTGGATTGTCTGCAAGGTGGTCTCCAGTCACAGTTTCTTTTTTACTTCTGTTTCTCAAGTCCTCATCCACTTTGGCACACATGAAGTAGAACTTCTTCCCCATCTTCTGGATCTCCTGAGACAGGTCTCCATTAAAAGATTTGAAGCACTTCAAAGCAACAAGAATGGAGAAGTCAAAAAAGGCAAGGTTGACCTGCTGAAAGCAGGTGTCAGTCTGGAAACCTGGTGTCCTGATCCCTGGCAGATCCCACATCCTCACCTTAGGTAGTTTGGTGTGTAGATAAGAGGTTGGCTCCTTTGTCATTTCAGTGATGCCGACCCTGGCTGTTCCTTTGTTGTCATCAGCTAAGTCCTATATGACACTGACAAAGGACAATTTCCCACATCCTGACTCCCCCATGACAGCAATGTTGAGCTGTGTTCTTGAACAGCTCCAGGGCCTCTTGTGCTTTGGAACCTGCTTCCGAAAGGTTCCACATTTGAACAGCAGCTTTTAGTTCTTCAAAATACTTCTTGGACATAGCAGGGAGTCTACATCGAGATCTTGGAATACATTCCTTGACCCCTCTTCTGGAGGAGCCATCTCCCTGATGGGAAGAGAAGAGAAATATTACAGTCATGCTCATATTTCACCTAACCAGTTTCACCTAACCAGATGTGGTCAGGTGGTAGGGAACTGAACTGGGATTGTCTCAACTATCCATTATTATTATTCATTATGACATTACAGAAATTACTGTAGCTGAAATTAGTGCCCTGGCACTGCACAGAACTACCCACCATGGCAGGAGCTGTGTAGAACCAGACCAAGAGCATGACCCCTTTTTAACAGATGCTATTCAAACCCTAAATGAGATTAGCACACACACACACCCCCCCCGGGTAGGTAATACTGCACAGACTCTGACAACATTGGAGTGCATTGTGCTGGGCGCAGTACAGACACAGTGAATAAGAGTCCCTGCCTGAAAGTTTCCAGTCTTGAGAAACAGAAGGATTTTTATCCTTACTTTATATTTAGGGGAAACTGAGGCATGAAAGTTTTTTTTTTAAGAGATTTGCCTGCAGTCCTGTAAGGAGTCTGAGACAAAGTCAGGCATTAAGCCCAAAGGTTATGTCTACATTGGCAAGTTAGTTTGAATTAAGACGACATAATTCAAACTAATTTAGCCCCTGTCGACTCTAGACTTTCATTAGTTCGAACTAAGGAATTCCTTAATCTGAACTAATGAACACTTAGTTTGAACTAGTAAGACCTGCCAGTTGGTTTGAACTAAGCACTTTAGTTCAATCATTAGTTCAAACTAAGTATGGTGTGGAGTAGGACTAACCCTTATTTTGAATTTAATAAGCTCAAACTAAGGGCAGTTAGTTTGAATTAACAAAGTGGACTAATTCGAACTAACATTAGTTCAAATTAGTACACATTGTTCATTCGAACTAATACATTTAAGGTTAGTTTGAACTAACCTTGAACTTAGTTCAAACTAACAAATTGTATCTAACTTTCTGTAGTGTAGACATAGCCAAAGAGCTTGTTATCTTCCTCTGTGTTTTGCTACCTTTGTACAGTGCCTACCACAGTGGCCATCTCCACACTGCAAACCATTTTTTGAAAGAAGTCTTTTTTTAAAAACTTATTTTGACAAAAAATTC
>VOCP01072894.1:0-15445 GCA_007922195.1 Podocnemis expansa
GCTCTGTAGATTTACGCCTTGGATGGTATTGCAGTGAAGTCCTCAGATATAGAATCATAGAATCATAGGGTTGGAAGGGACCCCACGAGGTCATCTAGTCCAACCCCCTGCCAAAAAAAGCAGGACCACTCCCATTAGATCATCCCAGTCAGTGTTTTGTCCAGCTGGGACTTGAACACCTCCAGAGATGGAGATTCCACCACCTCCCTAGGCAACTTATTCCAATGCTTCACCACTCGCCTAGTAAGGAAGTTTTTCCTAATATCCAGCCTGGACCGCCCCAGCTGTAACTTGAAGCCATTGCTTCTCGTTCTGCCCTCTGTTACTACCGAGAACAGTCGAGCTCCCTCCTCCTTGGAGCAACCCTTCAAGTAGTTGAAGGTTGCTATCAAATCCCCCCTCAGTCTTCTCTTCTGCAGGCTAAATAAGCCTAGTTCCTTCAGTCTTTCTTCATAGGGCTTGTGCTCCAGCCCTTTGATCATTTTGGTTGCCCTCCTCTGGACTCTCTCTAATTTGTCCATGTCCTTTTTGTAGTGGGGAGCCCAAAACTGGACACAGTATTCCAAATGTGGCCTCACTAGTGCAGAATAGAGGGGAATGATCACATCCCTCGATCTGCTGGTAACACTTCTTCTGATGCAGCCCAGTATGCCATTGGCCTTTTTGGCAGCAAGAGCACACTGTTGACTCATATCCAGCTTCCCATCCACCAGGACTCCCAGGTCCTTTTCTCCAGTGCTGCTATTTAGCTGATCACTCCCCAGCCTGTAGCAGTACATGGGGTTTTTTCGTCCCAAGTGCAGGATTTTACACTTATCCTTGTTGAACCTCATGAGATTCCGCTTGGCCCACTGCTCCAGTTTGTCTAGGTCTCCCTGAATCCTGTCTCTGCCCTCTAGGGTGTCTACCGTTCCCCCCAGTTTGGTATCATCTGCAAACTTACTAAGTGTGCAATCTATCCCATCATCCAGATCATTAATGAAAACATTGAACAGAACTGGCCCCAGGACCGACCCCTGGGGCACACCACTTGTTACTGCCTGCCAACTTGACATGGAGCCATTGATTCCTACACGCTGAAACCGTTGTTCTAGCCAGTTTTCTATCCACCTTACAGTCCATGCATCTAACCCATACTTCCTTAATTTGCCAATGAGAATGCTGTGGGAAACCGTATCAAAAGCCTTGCTAAAGTCAAGGTATATCACATCAATGGCTCTTCCCGCATCCACAAATCCAGTCATCTCATCATAGAAGGCGATGAGGTTGGTCAGGCATGATTTACCCTTGGTAAATCCATGCTGACTCTTCCTGATTACTCTACGTTCCTCCAAGTGTTTCAGGATGGATTCTTTGAGAAGCTGCTCCATGATTTTTCCAGGGATTGAGGTGAGGCTGACAGGTCTGTAATTCCCTGGATCCTCCTTTTTGCCTTTCTTGAAGATAGGTACTATATTAGCTTTTTTCCAGTCCTCTGGCACCTCCCCCGTTCGCCACGAGTTTTCAAAGATAATGGCCAACGGTACTGCTATCTCATCAGCCAGCTCCCTCAGCACCCTCGGATGCAGTTCATCCGGCCCCATGGACTTGTGCACATCTAGTTTCTTTAAGCAGTCCCTAACCTGACCTTCTGTCACCGAGGGCCTCTCTTCTCCCCAGTCCCCCGTACCTAGTGTAGTGGGCTGGGAGCTGACCTTGCTTGTGAAAACTGAACTAAAAAAAGCATTGAGCACTTCAGCTTTTTCCTCATCCTCTGTCACGAGGATGCCTGCCCCATTCAGTAAGGGACCTACACCATCCCTGATCCTCTTCTTGTTATTGATATACTTGTAGAACCCCTTCCTGTTATCCTTCACATCCCTTGCTAGTCGCAACTCCATTTGTCCTTTGGCCTTTCTGATTTTATCCCTGCAGTCCCGAGCAATGTCTTTATATGCCTCCTTAGTCATCTGTCCTAGCTTCCACTTCCTGTAAGCGTCCTTTTTATGCTTCAGCTCAGTGCAGAGCTCTCTGTTAAGCCACAGTGGGCGCCTTCCACATTTGCTGTGCTTTCTCCTTATCGGAATTGTATCTTCCTGTGCCCTTAGCAGGGTTTCTTTAAAATGCACCCAACTCTCTTGGACACCTTTCCCTTTCAGATCAGCCTCCCAAGGGATCCTGCCCATCAGTTCCCTGAGGGAGACAAAATCTGCTTTTCTGAAGTCCAGGGTCTGTGTTTTGCTTCTTTCCTTCTTTCCTTTAATCATCAACTTGAACTCAATCATTTCATGGTCACTGCTACCCAGGCTGCCATTGACCTCTACTTCCCTGATAAATTCTTCTCTATTTGTGAGCAGCAGATCGAGCTGTGTATTCCTGTTCCTGTCACTGAGGATCTTCCTGTCTATGTGACTTTTTTGTTGCCTTTCCTCATAACATCATGGCTAATATGGGACAGTCACCTTTCTGAGCCCAAGATCTGTCTATCTATTCATGCTTCAGTACAGGTACTACACACTCATAATTTAGCTTTTAAGCAGAGGTGGGCAAACTAAAGCTCACAGGATGTATTGGAGCCTATCTTCCAGCCCTTCAGCCAACCCTGGCCAGAGCACAGCAGCCACTTCCTCCTTCCTGTCCTGCCCCTTCCAGACCATGTGGACCCCGTGGTGCCCTGGCAAGAGTGTGGCAGCTGTTCCCCCCTCCCAGCCTTGCCCCTGCCCCACCTTACCACATGTGTCCAGTGGCATGTGGCAAGAGTGCAGCAACCATTCCCCCCTCAGCCCCTCTCTGGCTCACCTACAGAGAGATGTGGCCCTCAGGCAAAAAAAAAAAAAAAAAGCCAACAACTGCCTTAAATGATTTGACCCAGATGCCCCTGGAGATAATGTGAGTTTTGCCATTTACTTCCAGGAGTGTAGGATCACATCCAATATGTGGTTATATTAAAGTTCTAAAGGTACTTGTTGGGATCCTATCTTTATTCTCTATGGCTATGTCCACACGCAAAATTTTATTTTGAAATAAGTCATTTCAAAATGACTTATTTCGAAATAAAAGCTTTATTGCGAAATGACGTATTTTGAATTAAAAAAAAATAATTTGAAATAAAGCAAGCGTCTCCAATCGAAATAGCATGCCCTGTGTATGGATATGCTATTTCACCTCCCAGAGAGGGGAATCCTGGGAGGTGTGGCAAAAAGGCCCCCTGGCAGGGCCATGTTGCCACCCAATCCCCTGCCTGGCTCTCCCCAGGGAGTGAGTGGGGGCACTGGCAGAGAGAGCTGGGTGCCCTGTTCCCCCAGCCCTTGGCCGCCTGGAAGCAGCCAGGGAACATGCCGGCTGAGGTTCCCCTGGCTGTTTGTGAGTGGCTGGGGGGGGTGCCGGTTCCCCAGTCCCTTGCAGGCTCTGTAGACAGCATGGCTGGGGTGCCCACTGCCTCCCCTGTGCCGGGCAAGGGGCAGCAGCGGGCTTTGCCTGCCACTTCCCATTGGTGTGAGCGGGGGGGCAGCAGGCGCCCCAGCTGGCTTCACCTGCCACTTCACCTTGCTGGGGGTAGAGGGAGGAGAAAAAGGCTGGGGCACCCGCCCTCCCGCTCCCAGCAAGGGGGAGTGGCAGGCAAAGCCAGCTCGGGCACCAGCCACCCCTCCTGCACCTCCCGTCAGCACCCTGGTTAGGGTGCTGATCCCTGGTCAGGGTGCTGAGGGGGGTGGGACTTCCTCCGAGAGTGCATGGCACGCTGGGAGGAAGGTCGAGTGTCATATCGATATGGTGACATATCAAAATTACACAGTCAGACGGGGTTATTTCGAAACCATAGTTTCAAAATAACCCTCATTTTGATACAACACTAGTTTTTATTGTATCAAAATGATTTTCCTTATTTCAAAATTGGGGAGCTCCTTATTTTGAAATGAAGAAATGTTGTCTGGATCTGTCAAGTTTTATTTCAAAACAATGGCTGTTGTTTCAAAATAAAACTCTTGTGTGGACACAGCCCTACCAGTGATCAGGTTTGGATAGTTTGCCCACATTTTCTAGCCATTCTTTTCTTTTATACTTGAAATTTAGGTTCATATTTTTCACATGGGTCCCTGTAACTGATGCATAGCTATGATTCAGGTTGATAATAATGATGGCCATCTCCAAGCACTTAAAATGTGTAAGCATCAAGGAAAGAGACATTGTTAAGGATGTCTCAAGTGTGTAGGGGTAAGCACTCTGAAACTAAGGAAAAGAATATTTAAGAGGCATGAGAGGAAATTTTTCCTGTGAGTGAGGTCTACTAGATCATGGAACAGCTTCTTAAACCAAGTGCTGGCCACTAGCCATTCTTTTCTTCCATAATTGAAATTTAGGCTCATATTTTTCACGTGGGTCCCTGTAACTGATGCACAGCTATGATTCAGGTTGATAATGATGGCCATCTCCAAACATTTAAAATGTGTAAGCACCAAGGAAAGAAACATTGTTAAGGATGTCTCAAGTGTGTAGGGGTAAGCACCCTGAAACTAAGGACAAGAATATTTAAGAGGCATAAGAGGAAATATTTCCTGTGAGTGAGGTCTACTAGATCATGGAACAGCTTTTTAAAGCAAGTGCTGGCCACTACATTGCTTGAGTAATTTCATACCGAATGAGACAAAACACTTGAAAATACCAGAGAAGGAACTATCCCACATTCACCAAGGATCTGGCCAAAAGGTCTTTTCCAGTGTAAATGCCTGTGGGTCTAGGTCTTTGAATTTGGTGCAGTTATATATCCCACCAATTATTAGCACACAGTGTATAGCTGAAATTCCTGAGAGGCTCAAAAAATTAACTAATATCATGAAAGTAGAAAAGAGATAGGAGACTAACCATCTAGTTATCATCCCTGGCTAGAAGAAGACTGGTGGATACAATTGCCAGCTTGAGGGTGATGTGGGGTAGTATAAACAGAAGGAGACTGGGAGGTTGCTTGGCTTGTAAGCAGGATGCCAAGAATGGCACAGGAGAGGTTACTGTTGAAAACCCTCAAGCCGACTGAAAGATAAACAGGATAGGGCAGAATGTGGAAGTCACCAGATAAAAAAGAAAAAAACCCTAAACTAACGTGAATAGATTCAGCAGAAGCAGGGAGAGCAGAAACAGAAGAGGTGACTAAGATGACTACTCTGGCCACTGCTTCTGCACCATAGAGAACTGTGGGGGAAGTTGCTCTCCCATAGAAGTCCAGAAGAATTATGTGTCTGTGGTCAAAGGTAAAACACAAATAGGTAACAGGGAATGACTGTAAGCAACAAAATATCATAAATTTTAACAGTAGGAGACTCCCTAGACCAGCTAAGAGAGCTTTTCTTTAGGTTCTACTTTATTAACAGAACCAAATGATTACACATTAACACAAATCTTTCTTTGTAGTGAAGGGAAACCAAGTGTGCTATGTATACAATTACATGTGCAACTGCCACTCAGAGACTGTCACGGGATATTGTAATGTTACTAACCACATTAATCATTCAGTCACAAGTTCACCTATGACACTACGTATTACATCTGGTAAGAGGAAATTCTGGTAATTATATACAGCAATTGAATGTCCAACTCTAATGTATTTGTCAAATCAAAGTACATGTACAGTATCAATGAGACTGTTTAAATGCAGCATGGTTAGAACTAGTTGACAATTTCCTATGTAAATGTTTTTGATAAAATATATGCTTTTATCTGAAAATGCCAATTTTGGCTGAAATTTTGAAACCTGAAACAAAGTGTTTTGTTTGCCTCTGTCTGACACCTGAGATGCCTTTGTATCTCATGGGAATTGCAATTCTGGTGCCTCATCTCCCCAATCTTCTTTACAGACTGGACTCCCTACCAAGAGTATATCTCCCATGATGCACTATAGCAGCTCAGCTAGGATAGACATAGGAAATGTAGCCTCGGCCTAAGAGCCCAGAGGAGAACGGTGACTTCAGATATCTAAACCACAACTCGCAACACCTCAGGCAGACACAGAAGAATGTTAAATCAATTTTTATGCAATTTTTTCTTCAACAGAACATTTTGCCATTCTGACTTTTCATTCTCATTGGGGTTGTAGAAAAATGTTGCAATATATACATTCCCGTAGGATGGAAATACCATAGTTTGATCAGCTCTAGCTGCGCTGCCTGCTGCTGAGTCTGGGAGTTACAACAGAAATGTCAGTCAGTGCAGCAGTTATTTAAACAGCTGTAGGGGAACGCTGTGAGTGTGTTAGGGCTTGTCTTACGCCAGAAGAACTTTTATCACTCAGGGATGTGAATAAACACCCTGATGAGAGACATAAGTTTGCTGGTCTAAGTGCTAGCACAGACAGCACTCTGTCGGTGGGAGAGCTGCTGCCTCTCATTTAGGTGGCTTTATTACATCAGCAGGAGAGCTAACATGGCTATAGTAGCAGTTATACCACCAAAACGAACAGGGGACAGCAAACAGGGGAGTTTGCGAGGGAGTTTGAGGAGGATTTGGTGAGGCCAAGATGGTGAAGAGGAGCCGCACTGCTTTTGCCAGTGCCCTTGCTGTTTCCTTTGCCACTGTTTGTAGCCAGACAGAGTGTCTGACAATGGATATCTCCACCCAGATCCTGGTGTGGATTTGCAAGGACTGTGGCCTTCATTTTCCTGCCACTGATGATCAGGCTAGGGAGATAAGCCTATGTGATAGGTGCCTTCTGGTGGCATCTCTCCAGAAACAGGTAGGAGAGTTACAGGAGGAGGTGTCACGACTCAGGGGTATCTCTGCCCCGGAAAAGTTCCTTGACAGTGTCCACGATGAGACCTGCAAGGAGGAGGTCCCTATCCCGGTGCCAAGGGGTACTGCCACAGCTCTGGAAATGGATGGGATGCCTATGGCAGAGGGAGGACACTGGCAGCTGGTCACCTCTAGCAGCAGACAGTGCTCCACGCCTGCTCACATCCCACCATCCATTGTGGTGAGGAACCGTTATGCGGTGCTGGACACGATGAAGGAGGTAGAGGAGATGCCATCCACCCCAGAGGCTGGGGAAATCACAACCACCTCACCTAAGAGCAAACGTAGGGTTGTGGTGCTTGGGGACTCCCTCATGAGAGGAACGGAGGCACCCATCTGTCGCCCTGACAAGGCCTCTAGGGAGGTATGCTGCCTGCCAGGTGCCCCTATCAGAGATGTTACGGAGGGACTGTCAAAAATCATCCGCCCCTCAGACTACTACCCCATGCTTCTTATCCATGTGGGTACCAATGATACTGCGAGAGGTGATCCTCAGCAGATCAAAGGTGACTTCAGGGCTCTGGGAGCGAGGGTGAAGGAGTCTGGAGCACAGGTGGTGTTCTCCTCGATCCTTCCAGTCAAGGCTAGAGGCCTGAGGAGAGACAGATGCATCCTAGAGGTGAATGCCTGGCTGAGCAGATGGTGTGGTCAGGAGGGCTTCGGCTTCCTTGACCATGGAGTCCTGTTTCAGGACAGAGGATTGATAGGCAGAGATGGCCTTCACCTGTCCAGGAAGGGGAAGAGTGTGTTTGGGCACAGACTGTCTGACCTAGTGAGGAGGGCTTTAAACTAGGTTCAACGGGGGAAGGAGACCAAAGCCCACAGGTAAGTGAGAATGTGGGTGATCTGGGGGAAGGGATGGAACTTGGGGGGTGCTGGGACTGTAGCACCAGCAATAAAAGAGAAGGTAGTTGGAACATGGGGGGGGGAATCAAACAAATGTCTTAAGAGCTCTACTGAAGCCCCAGTACGCGAGGAGAGTGGGGGAGGAGAACTCCTAGAAAAAATGCAAGGAGGTTTATGTAATAGAATTGGAAACCAAACTGACAAAATGGGGCAAGTGACCGGGTATCTTAGGTGCCTATACACTAATGTGAGGAGCCTGGGAAATAAACAGGAAGAATTGGAAGTACTAGTGCAGACAAGGAACTATGATATCATAGGAATAACGGAGACGTGGTGGGATAGTCTGCATGACTGGAGCTCTGCCATGGATGGGTATAAACTGTTAGGAAAGACAGGCAGGGAAGAAGAGGAGGAGGAGTAGCACTATATGTAAAAGAGCTCTATGACTGCTCAGAGCTCCATTATGGAAGTGGAAGCGTGCCTGTAGAAAGTCTGTGGGTTACACTGGGAGGGGAAAGCACCAAGGGGGATGTTGTGGTGGGTGTCTGCTATAGACCACCAGACCAGAAGCAGGAGGTGGATGAGGTGTTCTATGGACAACTAGCGGAAGCTTCTAGATCACAGGCCCTGGTGCTCATGGGGGACTTCAATTACCCTGACATCTGCTGGGAGGCCAATACAGCAGTGCATGGGCAATCCAGGAAGTTTTTGGAGTGTGTTGGGGACAACTTTCTAGTACAAATGCTGGAGGAACCAACTAGGGGCCTTGCACCTCTCGACCTGCTGCTCACAAACAGGGAAGAATTGATCAGGGAGGTAGAGATAAATGGCAAGCTAGGCAATAGTGACCATGACATGGTTGAGTTCAGGATGCTCATTAAAGGAAGGAAAGAAAGAAGCAAAACAAAAACCCTGGACTTCAAAGGAGCAGATTTTGGGTCCCTCAGGGAACTGATGGGCAGGATCCCTTGGGAAGCTAATCTGAAGGGGAAAGGAGTCCAAGAAAGCTGGTTATATTTTAAAGAAACCCTGCTAAGGGCACAGGAAGTTGCCATTCCAATTAGGAGAAAGAACAAACATGTGAGGCAGCCAGAATGGCTTAGCAGAGAACTCTGCTCTGAGCTTAAACATAAAAAGGAAGCTTACAGGAAGTGGAAGCTTGGTCAGATGACCAAGGAGGCATATAAAGATATTGCTAGGGACTGCAGGGATAAAATCAGAAAGGCCAAAGGACAAATGGAGCTGCGGCTAGCAAGGGATGTAAAGGATAACAAGAAGGGGTTCTACAAGTATGTTAATAAAAGAAGAGGATCAGGGATGGTGTAGGTCCCTTGCTGAATGGGGCAGGCATCCTCACGACAGAGGATGAAGAAAAAGCTGAAGTGCTCAATGCATTTTTTGCTTCAGTTTTCACAGGCAGGGTCAGCTCCCAGCCCACTACCATGGGTATGGCAGATTGGAGAGAAGAAGAGAGGCCCTTGGTGATGGAAGGTCAGGTTAGGGACTGCTTAAAGAAGCTGGATGTGCACAAGTCCATGGGGCCGGACGAACTGCATCCAAGGGTGCTGAGGGAATTGGCCGATGAGATAGCAGCACTGCTGGCCGTTATCTTTCAAAACTCATGGAGAACAGGGGCGGTGCCAGAGGATTGGAAAAAAGCAAATGTAGTGCCTATTTTCAAGAAAGGGAAAAAGGAGGATCCGGGGAATTATAGACCAGTCAGCCTCACCTCAATCCCTGGAAAAATTCTGGAGCAGATTCTCAAAGAATCCATCCTCAAACACTTAGAAGAAAATAAAGTGATCAGGAACAGTCAGCATGGATTTACCAAGGGTAAATCATGTCTGACCAATCTCATTTCCTTCTGTGAGCAGATGACTGGTTTTCTGGATGCAGGAAGAACTGTTGATGTGATATACCTTGATTTTAGTAAGGCTTTTGATATACTTTCCCACAGCATTCTCATTGGCAAATTAAGGAAGTATGGGTTGGCTAGGTGGACTATAAGGTGGATAGAAAACTGGCTAGATCAATGGTTTCAGCGTGTAGAAATCAATGGTTCCATGTCTAGCTGGCAGCCAGTCACGAGTGGTGTGCCCCAGGGGCCGGTCCTGGAGTCGGTTCTGTTCAACATTTTCATCAATGATCTGGATGATGGAATAGACTGCACTCTCAGTAAGTTTGCGGATGACACCAAGCTGGGGGGACCAGTAGACACGTTAGAGGGAAAGGACAGGATTCAGGGAGACCTAGATAAATTGGAACAGTGAGCCAATAGAAATCTTATGAACTTCAATAAGGACAAGTGTAAAATCCTGCACGTGGGACGAAAAACCCCCATGTACCGCTACAGGCTGGGAAACATTCAGCTAAGTAGCAGCAGTGTAGAAAAGGACCTGGGGGTCATGGTGGATGGGAAGCTGGATATGAGTCAGCAGTGTGCTCTTGCTGCCAAAAAGGCCAATGGCATACTGGGCTGCATCAAAAGAAGTGTTACCAGCAGATCGAGGGATGTGATCATTCCCCTCTATTCTGCACTGGTGAGGCCACATCTAGAATACTGTGTTCAGTTTTGGGCTCCCCACTACAAAAAGGACAGGGACATGCTAGAGAGAGTTCAGAGGAGGGCAACCAAAATGATTAAAGGGCTGGAGCACAAGCCCTATGAGGAAAGACTGAAAGCATTAGGCTTATTTAGTCTGCAGAAGAGAAGATTGAGGGGGGATTTGATATCAACCTTCAACTACTTGAAGGGATGCTCTAAGGAAGGTGGGGCTCGACTGTTCTTGGTGGTAACAGGGGACAGAACAAGGAGCAATGGTCTCAAGTTGCAGTTAGGGAGGTCGAGGCTGGATATTAGAAAAAACTTTTTTACTAGCGAGTGGTGAAGCCTTGGAATGAGCTCCCAAGGGAGGTGGTGGAGTCTCCATCTTTGGAGGTGTTTAAGGCCTGGCTGGACAAAACCATGACTGGGATGGTTTTGTGGGAGTGGTCCTGCCTCTGGCAGGGGGTTGGACTAGATGACCTATGAGGTCCCTTCCAACCCTAGGATTCTATGATTCTATGATTCTATGAAAATGTGGTCAGCTCAGCAGTAAGGTCCCAAGTCTAGGGTCCCAAGCAGTAATGGTCCCTGTCCACAGCTCAGTGGACAGCAGGGGTAGTCACCTGCTTCGTCTATTCTAAAAGCATTAGGAGTGCTCCAAGGTGTGGCTGCAGCCACCAGCTGACCCTTTAAAATCTCGCATCCTGCTGGACCTGTGTCTCAGGTTGGGAGAAGAAGGGCAGGACATTGAAATACTGCCTCTGCAGGGCTCAGGCAGCTTGTTCATAGAGGGCAAGTACTTAGGGGAGCAGAGCTGGGCTAGGCCATGGGGGAAAGGGAAATGTGGGGGCTAGCAGTAGGAAACGTAGGCTAGGTGGGGAGAAGCTGGAGGACAGTCAAGGGGGGGCGAGGGCTGGGAAGGTCAGATGAGGCAGGCCTGGCAGTGAGGAGTCAGGGACGGGGCAAGATGAGGAGGGCTCAGGCTAGCCTGGCACAGCTCAGTGGCGAAGAGGCCGGGCCAGGGGTGGGGGGCAGATAAAGCAGTCTACAGGGGAGCCCCACAATGGGCCTTTGCTTAGGGCCCCAGATGACCTAAGGCCACCTCCGCACTTAGCCTAGGCTGTGTCTCTGGACCAGAGTCTGGAGAGGTTTTTACCATAAGCTGCCTGCATTACAGGAATGGACTAGCCTGTAATTCCCTGACAGCAGCTTCAGTGGCTGAGCACCTACTGTGGGAAAATGCTCAGCAGGCCCCACTGTGCCCCCCAGAGCAGGGGAATACAACCACTGTGCCATTGTATTTGGAGTTTCTGTGCCCCAGTCCTGCCTGTAGCAGGATTCCTACCACTCCTTCTCAATATGCATCCCAAACTGTGACATTATGATTATATTATTGTATGATTTATGTTGGGTTTTGTGATGTGAGTATAAAGTTTACCATGTCAGTAACAATAAAAATCAACTTCAACTCTTCATGTCAGTAAAAACTAAAATGAAAGATTGGGAACCCTGCCCGAGAGCACTCTCTGATCAGCTGAGCAGATTTACACAGACCCACTCAATCTATGCCATTGCCATGTGACAGTATCATAATTGCTCACATCACTAATGCATGTCAGAGAAAAACCATGTCCCTCAGAAACCTGACTCTTTGTACTTTTGAATATTGTTGCATTTGCTGAAAAACTGAAGACATTATTGCTATTTGCCATTTGCATATGGCACAATAAGTAGGCAGAGTGCTATATGGAGAGAACAGGGTCCCTGGCCCAAGGCATTTACGATTAGCTGTGTCAAATCAGATTCTATCAGCATTCTTACCTACTGCTAAATATGTCACTTCGATGGCTTTACTTCTGACAGCACCATTCCCTGTGCTCAGCTCACATGTGTAAGTTGTCTTGGTACCAGACAGGTCTCTTGGGCACTGAAACGGCTTGGCTTGGAGAGTGTATACAGTACAGTTTGTAGTGGAACTGGAGATTCCTGTGTTGAAATAAATAATCCCAGAGTTGTTACTGCTGTCTAACTCACCTGCAAGTAAAGCCTGTAGATAGAGCACTTGTCTTGGCAAGGCAAAGCCTAGGCTTTGCAGTGTGATGTTTTAAATTTACTCATCCTGAAGTCCACATGCAGCCTTTCCTTGGGAATAACTCACAATGGCCTAGTAAGCATTGGGCCAGTGAGTACATAGAATGGAAGCTCTTAAAACCTGCAAGTTAGCTAAGATACCCTTTGGCCCAGTTGTACAATCCTTTGCCATGTTGAGCAGCAGTGAGCTCAACAGCACTATTTGGGTGAGTGAGAACAAGTCATTGTGAGTAAGGGTTTCAGATCCAGGCCAGAGAAAAGTAATTGGAGTCAGATAACCTCAATATCAGCAGATTCAATGTGTTTGTTACCATGAGTAGTGGAAAGTGCAAAGAAATACTGCACAGACTAAAGTTATCTTAGAGGAAACTAACACTTTTAAAGGATACTGTACTTTAGGTGTCAAGAGAGCAGGTTAGACACAATGGCTATGTCTACACTAGACGGCTCAGTTAAGTCAACTTAACAAGGTTGACTTCCAGTTGACTTTATTAAGTCAACTTAGGCTGTGTTCACACCTAAGCTGTTATTTCGAAATAAGTTATTTCGAAATAAGTTATTTCAAAATAAAATCCTTGTTTCAAAATAACTTATTTTGAAATAAAAAAATTGTTATTTCAAAATAAGGGAAACCCTTAAATCGAAATAGCATGCCCTCTGTGTGGACATGATATTTTGATTTTTAGCAGAGGGGCACCATGGGAGGTGTGGCAACATGGCCCCCTCCCTGGGCGAGGCCCCCACCCAATATAGGCTAAAAGGAAGGCACTCCGGGAGGGAGGAGGGCAAAAGTGTTATTTCAAAATAATGGTTATTTTGAAATAACACGTCCGAACGCGGTTGTTTCAAAACAACCATTTTGAAACAATGGCTATTTTGATTTCATGCGAGGTTTTACTGTTTCAAAACAATGGCCATTATTTTGAAACAATGGGGTCCCATTGTTTCAAAATAACGGACAGTCGTCTGGACATAAGAAATTTTATTTTGAAAAAATGGCTGTTGTTTTGAAATAAAATTCTCGTCTGAACACAGCCTTAAAGAGTCCACATTTTTTTAAATTGACTTTAGTAAGTCAACTAAAGCCAGAGTAGCCACTTAAGTTGACTTAATAAAGTCAGCTTTAAGCGGGTCCCTTGGCATAGGTTGACTTTATTAAGTCAATTTAAGTGACTACCCTGGTTTAAGTCTACTTAATAAAGTTGACTTAAGCAGCCACATTTCATTATGTTGACTTAATAAAGTTGATTTAACAATTAAGTTGAGTTTAAACATGAAAGTTATTAAGTCGACTTAAGCAAGTGCCAAGTTAACGCCAAATGTTGCCATGGAGTTGCTTAAGTTGACTTAAGGGAGTTTAATTGCCCAGTACTGGGGTAGCTGGAGCAGGCTGGGAAACACAGGGGGAGGTGCACAGCCCAGCACCAGAGGACAGGGTAGCCGCACCTGGACTGGCTCTGGGGCAGAGGACGCTTGGAGCCCTGGTTGGGGAGGGCAGGGCATGTTTCTGCAGCCGGATTGGTGGAGAAGGAAGGCGGGGTAACTGCATTTAGGTTCTGCGCCTCCCCACTGCTCGTGGGGCGCCAAACCAAGTTGCTTCTTCTCCCCAGACTGGGTTCTATGCTTCCTCACCACCAAGAACTGAGCAGCTGAAACTAGTCCTCCCTCATGCCCAGCATTTATTGGTTTTAAATTTCCATTTTTAGAACTTTTAAAGAGATTTTTTAAATTAAATTAAATTTTACAACCCTATTGTTGCCAAAACAGGAAATGAAGGGGCAGGAGGAGAAATGATGAAATGCCATGTTGATCTTGGGATAAGTTCTCAGCCCTCTCCAGCAGACAGTGTGGAAGTTAGAGCATTACGATGGCCACAGTAGTATTAGGACAATAGAAGTGGGAACTTTATCCTGGTTTTGCACAGCACCCCTTGACTTGTTGTCCAAGCATTTGAAGAGCAGGCATTTTAGTCTGTGAAACAGCTACACATGCTTCTTTTTAGCTGCAAATTAGGGGGAGCGAATAAGAAAAAAACTGACCCATTGCATAGGAGACTGACTATTTTCTGTCTTACCTGGAATATTAATTGCTCCATTTGATCTCCAGTTAATCAAAAAAGACTGTATAGTTCTATCAACACAGCAGCTCAGTGGGACTTCGGAACTGTTACATACAATCCCGACATTTTCTGACTGCACGATGTTTATTGGAGAGACTGTTACATTGTTTGTTGCACTGTACATCAATCTGTAGTAAAGACTCTTGTTCATGAAAGTGCACGTGTAAGGACCTGTAAAGGAAATATAATATCTCACAGGTGAGAATGCATTCTGCCTTATCACCAAATGCTATTCAACTACTAGCCCAATAATAGTGTAATCACATGAACCCCTTCTTTGCTGGTCACTGGCACAAAAACCCACGTGGCAGCAACATGAATCATTATTCTGCTGCTAGTGGTATATGTCATAGGCCCATGGGAACTGTCGCTCTTCACAGGGACAGTGAAGTATGGCATGTACCTAGTGCTGGTGTTCCCAAACCCATCCCTCTGCCTCTTTTCTCTCTCATTGCTGGTAACTCCACACCTCCTTCTGTCCCTCAAGCTCGCTCCCTTGGCTTCACATCTTACTCCTTTCTCCCTATCAGACAATGCCGGATTTTCCTCTCCTGCTTCTCCTAAAGCCACCCAATCCCTACTATTCCCTCTGCCAAGCCTGTTGTATCAGCCCAACATACCTCTTGCCTTGACATTGCATTGACACTTCATTTTCTCTGGTTTGTACTTTGTAGCCAAAGTCTTGCTGCAAAAATCATCTATCCTGCTTACAACTCTGATCAGATCCAGCCCCTTCCCCTCACTCAAGGTACTGTGTAATAATACTTAGCTGTTAATGTCAGTTTTCAGCTAGAGCTCTCACAACACTGTGCAAAGGAAGTGACTACCATCATCTCTTTTTACAGATGGGGTAGAATAGCCTGACCAAGGTCACGTAGTAGTTAGTGTCAGAACCAGAAATAATCTCAAGGTTCTTAACTCCCAGCCCAGTCCATATTACCTGACTCCATAGTACTAAGCTCTTATATATCCCTATTTTCAAAGGGTTCTTCAAACTTTAACAATTTCATTTGCTACTGAGCTCTAAGCTGTTACTTTCTTTATAATATAATATAATATAATATAATATAATATAATATAATATAATA